>QYSD01000054.1:0-128977 GCA_009806315.1 Rhodotorula sp. ZM1 | reverse complement strand
TCAGCACGCTGAGCGGAGAAAGCCAAGTGGATGGGGAGAAAGGCGAGGATAGCGAGTAGGGGTGTGTTGGGCGGTGGTATGGGCTGGAGAAGGGAAGGGTCAAGGTCGTGCTGCGCGACGACCGCGAAGTGACAGAGTGAGATGCTCGCCTCTCGTTCAGTGAAGGCACTGAAGGGACTGCGATTTCACACAAACGAAAGCGAGGTATAGAGCGTCCCCTCTCCGTCAACCCTTGAGAGGTGCAGCCGACGACTCGAGCGGCTTGTTCAACGCCGCGCCAGTCGCCTCCGTTCCCTCGACCGTTCCCTGCGAAGGAAGCGGTGCGTCGTGCGGCAGGGTCGTGCTGGTTGCCGTACCAGCTGTCGGGAGGGTCGACGACCCGCTCGTCGCGCCACTCTCCTTCTTCTTCGCCTCGGCAATGCGCTTCGCCTCCTCATGGATGTCGAGCGCGTTCTTCTGCGCACTCGTGTAGAACTGGTGCACCTTGGCTCCGAAAGGCGAGGCAAGGGCAGCCGAGTAGTACTTCCTGCCGACGATCCAGCCCGCCTGCGCCTTGAGTGAGAGACCCTGCTTCTGGTCGACTTCGGCAAACTTCTGTTGCGCGCGCTCGACGTGAGGCGAGGCGGCGGTCGTGACGCGGTCCTTGAGCGGGTTGAAGAAGCGAAGGAAGCGCTCGGTGATGCCGTAGCCTGTGCGAGAGGCGAGGTCAACACGTGTGTGCTTTCCGAGCGAGAGGCTGCGACGCACTCTGGTCTGCCTCGATCGCGCGATTGATAGCCTGGTCGCTCAGGACGTAGCCGTGGGCGAGGTACTCGGCAACGATGGCCGAGCGGGGCTTGTCTGCGCATAAAAGAGAAAGACCACGTCAGCCTCGAGCTAGCTTGCGGAGCTAACTGAACTCGTGCTCACCCTCCTGCTCGATGTCTTCGTGTGAGTCGGACGTGCCAGCGGTCGCAGCGGGCGGCTGAGCATGCGCGGCCTTGGGCGCCTCGACCTCGGACGACTTGACCTCGATGACCGAGCCGTCGAGTGTTCCGCCGGTCAACATGAGAGCGGTCTTGGCGGCCGATTCCTGTAGACATTGCGACGCAGTGAGCGGAGCAGGTCTGATGCGGGATCGAGCATGACCGCACCTTGACAAAGTTGACCTCGGCGAATCCGTTCGACGGTCCCTCGATGCTTGCAATCTTGCCGCAGAAGCTGGGTACGCACGAACTTGGGTCAAGTGGAAGTCAGAAAAGTGCACGGATTGTGGGACGCACGAGAAGAAGTGTTCGAGGGTGTCCTTGGAGGTGGTCGCGGCGAGGTTGGAAACCTGGACGGAGTGAGTGGTCTGCGCGGTGTGAGCGACGGGCTGGGTGAGTGTCAGCTCGACTGCAACGGTCTCACTCAGGTTGTGGTAGTCCCGTTTGTGTACGCAGCCTCGCCGTGACACCGGTCCGACACACATCCTCGTGGCGCTGTGCGAGTTGGGTGTGCGCCTGTCGCTGCTCGAGTGAGCTAGCTAAGAGAGGGTACGCACCATGTTTGCTGTGTGTGTGAGTTGTGCGAGTGGGTGTGGGGACGGGAAACGAAAGGAGCGGCCAGGCAACGATGACGAGTCGAGGCAGAGGTGCGGGGGAGGCGGTGAAGCGCGGTGTCGAGCGTGCGTGCAAAGCTGAGCAGCAGGGCAACGCAAAGCAGCGCGCAAGTAGAGCGGGACAGTGAAGGACGGAGAACGGGCGGCAAACGAGACGCATGGACTTCGAGAAAAGGAGAGGGAGACGAAACGAACGACTCGAATAGCAGAACAAGGCGATGCGAGTGAGAGTATGGGCGTGGGCGCACGAGGATGACAACAAGGACCAGGCAATGGACGAGGGAGACGAGGCGGGACGAGCTGTTCGGGGAGCACACAAAGTCAGTGTTTCGTCGGAACGCCAGCGTCGACACCTCCCGCTGCGTCCGCTCAGTTTAGATCAAGTACGCGCCAGCTCATTGAGAGCGGCAAGGCCCTCATCGTCAGGTACCTCGACGAGTCCTGCGCCTCTTGACCGACGGTTCTCGCGAGGAGGACCAGAAGAGTCGGGGAGCAGGACGCCAAGGCACCCGGTGAATCCACGATAGTAAGGCGGGAATCAACTCGAGGTGTTGGAGTGTCGTCGTAGCGAAATCTAGCGGGAGGAGGAGAACGGAAAGAAAAGGCGCACACACCTCAGTGGAGAGTAGGCGATCATGCGATGTACGGAACAATGTGGCAGCTGCGGTAACGTACAGGTCCGTCAGTACTTCGTGGTGTGAAAAGGTCATTCGTAGACGCCGCAACGCACCCTAGCAGCCCCCGACCGCCCCATCCACCTCGAGGCGTCAAGCTGAGAGTCAGCGTCTCGCCTTCTCGGCACACTTTGACGCTCAACACGACGCCTTCTGACCTGCCGACGAGCGCTGCGACCGCTCGCAGGTTGTCGTGGTTCGAGGCAACGACCGCTTCGAGTGCAAGGAGAAGATCGTTGCGTTTCAGGCCCTGCGGGAGAGGGCTACGTCAGCATCATGGCCAGGCAAGCGGAGAAGACGCTCGACGCACTGCTGCGTTCGCTGGCGAGCCCGGTGCGACCGCATCCACCTTCGCAAACGGCTTGATCCCATCCACCACCTCCGCCTCCATCATGGACTGGTCCTCCTCACCGACTCCATTCGTCGCCTCCTCCCCTCTCGGCAATCCCCGATGCACCAGACCCTCCATCTCGCTGAACACGTCCTTCAGGTCGTTTCGCAGCCCGATGATGTGCACTCGGGCGGTTCGGACGCCTGCGACGTCGATATCTGACCGGGGAAAGCCTTCGCGGTCGACTAGCGGGGTGTCCATCGTGCAGTTGTTCTGCCCGACGGGCGCAAATTCAGCTCTCGGCCGTGGTTCAAAGTCGCAAGAGGGGGAGACGAAGACGCACCGACTTGAGCACATCAAAGTACGCCTCCAACTGCTCCTCCACGCCCTTCCGCTTCTCTATCAGACGCTTCACTTCGCTCTGAACCGTCGGTTCCCCTGTCTCGGCAGAGGTGGCGGATGAGGCACAGGTGTTCGCTTGCGCGGAGGAGGGGAGGTGCAGTGCGGAGGGGATCGACATGGGGACGTGGTTGGCGGGTCTCGGGCGGTTCAGTGGCCTTGGAAAAACGGCGAGACAGTCGAACAAGCCAATCCAGCGAGGGGAGTGAGCAGTTCGCTTCCAACCTCCTGGTCCCCTTCCGACGTCCCGCTTACCCCGACTCGAACGCTTCATAGAAGGATGGCAGACCTCGCTATCGCTGTCAACGACCTCGACTTTGCCTACGCTCAACTGAACGCACCCGCACGACCGGTTCTCCACGACGTTACGCTCAACTTGCCGAAGGGGAGCCGGTGCTTGCTTGTCGGCGCGAACGGGGCGGGTGAGTCGCTTGGGCTCAACTATTGGGTCTGTACGGAAGAGGGGCGGAGCGGCTCGGACGAGGATGCCTACGATGCGGAGGTTGGTCTCCTCGACTCTCGACGATGGCGGCGGGAAGAGGGTCGGGCAAGCAGAAGCGGTGGTGCGCTTTCGAGAATGAGATGCGGTACTCTATCACTACTTAGCGGAAGCTGCGGGGCCCGATAAAGCACCTATGGAGCGGCCAACCTAGCTGACATCCCCACATCCTCGTTTCCTCGCTCGCAGGAAAGTCGACGCTGCTTCAGATCCTCGCCGGCAAGCGCCTGACGCGTAGCAACGCCAAAGTACTCGGCAATGACGTCTTCTTCAAGACGCCGGACGGCGTGACTTACCTGGGTGAGTTTCGGTTCAGCTGTTCTTCACGCTTTTCGTTTTCAGGGTAGTGGTCCTGGCTGTCTTGTACAACGTGCTAATGTCGGCATCCTGGGAGAGATCGCTGACCTTATCGGTCCCTGCAGGGACGGAATGGGCTTCGAACCCGGTCGTGCGAAGCGATCTTGAGGTCGCGCACTTCCTGTACGTCCGGGCATTCGGCTAAGACCCGGTTCAACGAGATGACCAGAATCCCTTGCAGTGACTCGGTTGGCGGCTACCGTTACAAAGAGAGGCGGGATCGCTTGCTCGACATCCTGTGCGTCCCTCGAACCCTCAGATGGCGTGCTTCCCCGGCTCACTGGTTCTACTTGTCGCAGCGATGTTGACTTGGCATGGCATATGCACGAGGTCTCGGACGGCGAGAGGCGGCGTGTGCAGATCGTCAGCGGATTGATGGCGCCGTGGGACTTGTTACTGCTCGACGAGGTACTTATCGATGATTCAGTCATGCAACTGCGCAAAGGCTTCCGCTCTACACGTTCGAGGTAGAAGGCTACTGACGCTAGTCGTTCGCAGGTCACCGTCGACCTCGACGTCCTCGTTCGCTCCCGCCTGCTCGCCTTCCTCGCCGAAGAGACCCAAACACGTGGCGCAACGATCGTCTACGCGTCGCACATCTTTGACGGCATGGACTCGTGGCCGACGCACCTTTGCCACATCCAGCTCGGCACGACCGTCCCGCCTTCGCCGCTCGGCTGGCCGCTGACGGGAGCAGAGGGGGAGGACGAGGCGGTACCTGCCGAGGTCAGGAAGCGTATGATGGACCCCGACAGGAGCGGAAGCAGGTTGCTCGAGCTTGCAGTGCACTGGCTCGAGATTGACAAGAAGAAGCGCATCGAGAAGGAGCTTCGGGAGGGCGGGAAGCAGAAGCGCGGCGCGACGGGCGCGGCGAACGGAGTTGTGACGGATAGCGAGGCATTCTACCGCAAGTGAGTCGCGTGCGCGTCCATCGGATGTGTTGTCGAGCTGACAACCTATCCTGCAGGTACGACTACTCGCATTGAGCACGGAAAATCGGCGTTATCGCCTACTTGGCAGCTACAGATCCCTGCACCGAGTGTAAGAGATACCCCTTTATCTCTTCGCAGCTGCGAGACCACAGGGCCCCCAAGATCGCTCGACGTTGGGAAGGTCAATCCGGAAATGCACACCTCGCCGGCGAGGGACAGTGAGGCCAAGAATACAGACGTCTACATAGCCCATACTAAAGCTACGCCCATCTCCGTACTCGTCGCCGCGTACCCATTCCCTTCGCTCCCGGTCTCGCGCCCGTCCCGACCCTCCGCCCAGCCTCTTGCTGCACGACCGCTCCCGCCTTTGCGCCCGCACCTACTCGCTGCGCCGGCTTTTGTCCAGCCTCGACATCCGCAGGCTGGACAACCCTCCCGCCGGTCCCGATCTTTTTCGGCTTCGACAGCGCACCGACGATCCCTGCGAGAGGCTTCTTCTTGTCGTCCGCTGCTGCTGCTGGCGCCTCCTTTGCAGGCTCGTCTCGTGTATCGGCATCTTTCACGCGAGCGGCTGCGTGCGAGTCAACCTTGGCAACTACCGGTGCAACAGCTCCTCCGCTCTGCGACCCAGTCGATGTCTCGTCCATCGCCTCGCTCGACTTGGCCGGCAACGCCGCCATCGGAGCTCGAGCCGCCGCGTCCTCCATCGCCGCCATGTTGGGCGCATCGGCAAGCGCCATCTCATCGGGCGAGAACAAGGCGGATCCGGCGTTCTCGTCGTCGAAGTCATCCGCAGTCTTGTCCTGCACCTTTGACCCAGACGAGACGTCGACCGCTGCACCGCTCTTGCTACCCTTATGCGCGTCATGTGAGCTGGTTCTGTCGCCATTTTCATCTGCAGGCGCCTTGCCAAAAGGCCGAACCTGCTTCGGCGCCTTCGCCTGATCCCGCAACTTCTCCTTCGTCGAAGAGGACAGTCCCGACAGACCAAGCTCGTCGTCTGCGTGATCTGTCCGCGACGAGCCATGCGGATTTGCCGGCGCAGCATTTGCCTTCTTCTCGTCGGCGACAAACCAAGTCACTTCCTTCTCCTGCTTGACCTCTTCCGCCGTTCCCAGCGGTCCGCCTTCTTTCTGCGCCGTCGCCTCCTTCTTCGGCGATATCCGGTTCACCTCGATAGCCTGATTCGCGTCCCACCGCTCATCCGCCGCTCTCCATCCCCAGTTGTCCTTGATCGTCTGCGGCACGAAGGCGGATGGTGCGCGTGCGCCAGGGCGAGAGAACAGTTCGTAGGTGCCAAAGAGTGCGACGGCGAGGACGACGATGCCTCGCCGGGAGGAGAGGTAGGCGAGAGGATGGAAGTGGGAACGGCGAGGAGTGTTGCCCATGGCAGGCGTCGGGGGGGTTGCGACGGCGTGCTTCATGCTGTGAGGGAAGCTGTCGGTATCGTGCGAGGTCGCCACGCGTCTAGGCAGAGCGAGGGGACTAGGATGCGGGTTGTTCGGCGAGGGAGCGAAGTCCGGAAAGAGTGATCGAACAAGCCAGTTTTGCCCGGGGGAGGGGGATGGCGGGTGCAGTGCAGAGTGCAAGCAAGCAGTCTGAGCGAGTGCAACGCAGCAGCGGTGCGTACGAGCAAGAGGAAGGACGCGAGCTGGCGATCGAGCGAGTGGCACCCGCTTTCATCCTGGAGCTCTCCGGACGGCAACAGGCGTGGTGGGAACGCGGCGAGTGGCTAAGCTCGATTATTGCAGGAGCGTTGGAGCACCCTGGTCGCAGCACGGGCAAACAACTGGCGCTAGACCCGCTGCAAACTGCGATGCGGCACGGCGTCTTCTCGCTCCTCCTCGCCGCCTCGGACACGGATGCGCCGCGGCTCAATACTGTAGCTGCTGCAACGTAAGCAAACGGTCATACTGGCCGTCGCAAGGGCGTCATAGGTAAGAGGCAAGTTAGGTAAGCCCTTTGATGAGGATCAGTTTTCAGGGTTAGGTTAGTAGCCAGAAAGTGAGTACACAGCACAGCCCGCAGGTCAGGGTACAATCACGTCAACGCCCATCCTGTTGTCAGTATCCTCCGCCGCCGTAGCCGGCCGGTTGTTGAGGCGGGTAGCCGCCGTCTGCGAGAGGAGGTCAGTAACGCTTCAAACGGGTCTCTCGCGTGCTACGCACATCCTGCAGCACCGCCGTAGCCTGCTTGAGGGTAGGTGTTGTAGACGTTGCCCTGGGCCGGACCGCCGTACGGCGCGGGAGGCGGAGGCGGCTGGCGAGGCGGAGGACCGCGGTTCATGCCCGACGGCGGGTGCCTGCCCAGGAAGCGTTAGCGAAAGCGAAAGCTGTAGCGTAGGAGATGCATGGAACGCACCAATTCTCAGGAATGCGCCACGGCGGAATCTTGTTGCCGTTCGCGTCGACAGGCTGAGTCTGCTGCATGCCGGGCGCAGCCATCGGACCTCCAGGCGCACCGCCCGGTCCAGGCGGACCCGTCGCGGCGATAGGCGGCGCCATGTCGGTCTCGCCGAGTTCGGCCATGAGCTTGGCGTACTCCGAGTCGAACTGCTGGGCCATCGGAGGGCCGGCGGGAGTGGGCGAGCCAAAGCCGGGAGGAGCGCCGAAGCCGGGCCTGCCGGGGCGCTGCGTGCAGTCGCGAGCCATGTGGCCGGCTGCGCGCGAACGAGTGAGCATGGCGAACGAGTTGAGGAGGGAAAAGGGAAGCTTACCTCCGCCACATATGCGACAGATGATGTTGGCGCTCCAGTTCTTCTGCTCGGGGCAGTCGTATTTGCGATGTCCGACACCACCGCAGTTCCTGCGAGCGCGAGAGATGAGCATAGAGTTACGAGCGAGGCGAGAGAAAGGGGTTACGCACTGGCAGATCTGGTTCTCGTCGTCACGGAGCGTACCGTTGAGCGCGGCAAGCTCACGCAGCTGGTTACGCTTGTGGTCATTCTGGCCCTCAGGTACGGACGCGGCCTGTTGCGAACGACAATGTCAGTAGGGCACACGATTCACGGGAGAGGCGAAAGACCCACCGTCTCGATGACCGAGTTGATGAGCTTGACGCAAGCCTGCACCTTCTCCTCACTCTCGCCGGTGATCAAGCAATGCAGCTCGTCGTTCTCGTCGTCCTCTCGCCCAGGCCTGCCCTTGCCCTCCTTGACCGATCCCTTTCCACGAATACTGATCCTAGCGCCACTCTCGCGCTCCATCTTCTTGAGCGAGTTGCCACGCGGTCCGACGAGCAACCCGAAAAAGTTGATCTCGGGGAACTCCTTGACAGGGATGTAGATCTTTTCCTGCGGGCGACCCATGTTCTGGCGCTTTGCGACGAGGTATTCAGCGGGCGGGCGGAAGTTCGGGTCGAGCTTCATCTGACGTTCGATGAGGCGCATGCGCTCATCCTCGAGGCGCTTGCGGTAGCGAACCTCGCGCGTATTGGTGCGACGACCGTGGGAGTCGTAAGTGGGCGGAGGAGACGGGGACCGTGCGCCGTCAGGCGGGACGACCTGGCCAGTGCGAAGGGCGCGCTGGATCTCGTCGAGACGCAATTGAACTATGAGCGAACGTTCGTCAGCTCGGTAACAGGGAAAAGGCGACGGGGGGCAAGGGGCGCACCTGCATACGTCTCGAGGTCCTTCTCCTGCACACCACCTGTAATGGCAACAGGCACCGCCGCATCCGACTTGTCACCCCAACGACTCTTCCTCTTGCGCTCGCCAGGAGCAGGTGACTCGCTGCTGCCGCCGAGAGGGGGAGGAGGGGGAGGAAGACCAGCGGAAGGGGGCGGGGGAACAGGGCGTCCACGGTCGTCATAGCCCCCGCTGCTGCGGTCATCAAAGCGGCTCGACGGTCGCCCACGGTCGTCGTAGTTTCCGCCCCCGCCATACCCTCCGCCGCCTCCACGAGATTCGTACCCACCGCGCGAATCCCGGTCACCGTAGCCGCCGCCGTACGAGTCCCGCTGGTGAGGACCGCGGTCTTCACGTCCGTAGCCACCGCCGTAGCCTCCACCGTACCCATCGCGAGGCGGAGGAGGCCCGGATGGAGGCGGGCCGTCAGATCCTCCTCCGCCGCCCCAGCGGCGCATGCTGGGGAGCGGCACGTCGTTCGTGCCCGTGCGCTGGGCGTTGTTGCGATACATCGTGCTGTTTGAGCCCTGCGCGGCGAGTTGAGCGAGACGGTGTGAGCAAGTCAGCACGGGTGATCAGGCGCGGTGGCTGAAGCGTCTGCAAGCGCAGGGCGGGCCGCAGTGCTCCTGTACAGGCGCTGAGAGACTGTCTATCAACTCACCTCGACTGCGATCAGCGAAAGTCGGCTGTATGGACGAGGTGCAAGAGTGGGGAGTCGCGGTCTCGAGAAAGTAGGCTACAGGTGAACGGCTTTTGAGATTACGGCAGTACAGCTACTAAGGGGACCAACGAGAATGGCATCGAGCCGAATGGGCGAACAGGCATACGTTATTGCTCCTCCTGGCCTCCGTCGCCCTCGTAAGCCTCCTCCTCATATTCAACGTCGGCATTCTCCGATGAGTATTGCTGGTACTCCGCAATGAGGTCGTTGATATTCGACTCGGCTTCGGTGAACCTGCGGAAGCCGGAGGGTCAGCAGCCGTGTCTGAGAAGTTGCGAGGCTGGCAACTCACTCCATCTCGTCCATACCCTCGCCCGTGTACCAGTGCAGGTACGCACGACGACGGAAGAGCGCCGCGAACTGCGTGTGCGTGCGGCGGAAGAGGTCTTGGACGGAGGTATTGTTCGAGATGAGCGTGGCGGCGATGGGCGAGTCGGTGGGCGGGACGGAGGTGAGTGCAATCTGTGTTGCGTTCGGGCTGTGCAGAGGCGCAGAGCGAGTCAGTCTGGGCCAGCACAAACAGGAAGGATGTGGGCGACTCACATCCACTCGACAAAGTACGCGCTGTTCTTGTCGTGCACCGCAAGCATCGAGTCCTCAACAGCGCGACTCGAGATGTCCTTGCCACGGAAGAAGGCGGCCGACGTGAGGAACTTGCCGCTCCGCAAATCGATTGCAGCCATCTGGTGAGCCGAGTCGAAGAGCTGCTGGGTGAGTTCGGGGACGGAGAGCTTGCGAAAGGCGGTAGCGTTGGCGGCGCCAAGAGGGGCGTAAGAGGCGGTGAGGAAGTGGAGACGCGGGAAAGGGATGAGGTTGGTCGCGAGTTTGCGGAGATCCGAGTTGAGCTGGCCGGGGAAGCGGAGGGGAGTAGTAATTCCAGACATGACGCCGGCAATCAAGGCGTTGAGGTCAGCGTAGGCGGGGCTGGTCTTCTTCAGCGTCTTGGAGAGGATGTTGCCAAGCGCCTCGTTGTCGAACGAGAAGACGAGGTCGGCGTTCTCGACGAGCTGGTTCAGGGCGAGCACGGCGTTGTAGGGTTCAACGACAGTTTCCGAGACCTTGGGTGCGGGCAATACGCTGAACGTGGCGAGCATGCGATCCGGGAACTCTTCGCGGATCTTGGCGAGGAGGAGCGTTCCGAGACCGGATCCCGTTCCGCCGCCAAGCGAGTGGATGAGCTGGAACCCTTGGAGGTTCTCGCAATTCTCCGTCTCGTGTCGGAGCTGGTCGAGGATTTGGTCGACTAGCTCTGCTCCCTCCGTGTAGTAGCCCTCTACAAGCGAATGGGTGAGCCAGGGAACGCGGAAACGCGGCGGGATGATGCCTACTCGACCAGTTGTTGCCCGCACCGGAGCTTCCGAAGACAAATCCAGACCTACGGGAGCATAAATGTGAGCACAGAAAGCTCGGGGGGAGCCCGCAGAGCTCGTAGGCGTGGAGGAAGCGCGACATGGCAGGAAAGGGTTGGGGGCTCACGGTCGGAAGAGGTGGCCCAGCTTAGACGACCTGATGGCGTCACCGGTCGAGGGCTCGAGGTCGATCTGGAGGCCGCGCGGGACATACTTCTTGTCCTCTGCGCATGGGAAGCGATAATCGGTCAGCGAAGGTGGGGGAGGGTGATATGAGGCTTTGCTACGCGCGCCTTAGGCCTGTGCTCGGCGCAGCCCTCTGCACGGCGGTTCGAGATTGTTCGGAAGGCGGACCCACCAGCCTCGGAGAAGAAGACATCGAGCCTGTCGGTGCAGACATGGTCGACGTTGGGCTTGATGTTGCCGTTGTCGTCGAGACCGTGCTCGGCCAGAATGCGCTCCCAGAAGCTCGTAGCGACCTGGTTACCAGCCTGTCCGACCTGCAACGTCACGAGTTCGCGCATTTTGACGGGTTGAGAGGGGGTCGGGGCGTGTGAGAGGTGCCGGTGGTGGGTCGTGAGGAGGGAGACGCGTGTAAGTGGTCTCGAAGGGCTCGCAGACGGGTCTGAGCGGTGGGTGAGACGGTCTGCAGGCACTCTGGTTGTGAGCGGGGGAGGTGGTGAACGACGACCCACTCGTTCTCGTCTCTTGTCCTCCTGCAACTCGCTGGACCCGCTCAACTCTCGCTAGAGCGCTGCTGACATGGACGACGACGTTGCTGCGCTCCACGGTGTCGTGTCTACGCATTCGGATTCGGGTTACGCGAGCAGTGCACACTGTACGCCGTCGTTTCCTCCCACTCAAGTGATGAAGGTTCACTGACGTCCCGCGCCCTGCACAGCCGTCGGTGGGCCTTCAACGCGCTCGCATCCAAGTACGGCCTCGCACAAGAGTCGCTCTACGGGCCGCGCCAGTCTCTGCAGCTTGAACCTTCGCCTCGATCACCTCACACAGGACTTGAACGAGGTTGCGGGCGCCATTCAGTCTGCCTCTTCCGCAGAAGCCGGCCGCAGTCTCGGCGTCACGCGAAAGACTATCAAGCGCAAGCCCGAGCGGCCCGAGCTGAATGCTGTGCATGGCCGGCCCGTCAACAAGCGTGCACCGACTGCTCCTCTGGTCCCGCCTTCCAAGCGTCGCAGGATGACTCTCGCACCAATCGCTTCGAGCCGAACCTCTTCTCGCGACGACACCCTCGACGATGGCGCTCCAGACAAGCCCGCTGCACCGTCTGTCCTGCTTGACCGACGCCGCTCCCCCGAGTCTGGCAGGATGCGTACGATTGCACGCGAAGCAAGCGACTTTCCCGCTACTGTGCAGACTTCTCAGGGTCTTCTTCAACTTCCATCCTTCATGCGCTCGCAAGAGGTGCGTCTGCCGTCCTGACTCGCTTCCTCCCAGACTGACGCGAGGTCCTCCAGGCTCCGACTCGGCGTCTCGAGGAGAAGAGCCCAACGCCGCCATGGCTCGCAGAGTATGTTCAGCCAAAGGCCGAGTTCGGAAGCTTGATCAGCCAGCCTTCGTCTGCGAGGTATCGCCCGCTCTCTTCCATAAGCTCTCGCCTCAACATGCCTTACGAGTACACCGCACCTGCCGCACCGCTGCGCAAACTTCCTTCAATCGATCAAGTGCCGGTCTCCTACTCAGATGCCTGCTGGCCAGCGAGCCGCCGCACGCCCTTGCCGTTCTCTACCAGCGGCCGCAGGCAAAGCCTCTCGCCTATGTCGGCGTCTTTCTCGCCCGTCCATCCGTCAGACATCTACCGAGCTCAGCTCGCGAAGCCGATGCATCTCTTCGACGCCGGCCACTATGTCCGCCAGCCTGACGGGGACTGGAATCTCCCGCTTTCGCCTTCCTATCCTTCCCTTCCTCATGAGATGCGAACGAACGCCGGACCCTTCCAGACGACTTCTGCGCGTCAAGCGATGCTGCTATCTCCGCCACGCCAGCCTGTGCACACGAGCCTCAATAATGACTCGCACCGCTTCGACCATGGCGGCTTGTCAAGGCACAGCACGTTCGATTCCCCGCAGAGCTATACGCCGCGCCCGCAAGCTCCCTTCAGTCACGGCTTCGTGACGCCCCCGAGCCTCACGAACACCTTTGGGTGGCGCGAGCCAGTTTGTCCACCGAGTCCGGCTGTACCGTTCGCGCCGACTTCGGACGACTCACTCCCTCAGGCGGATCCGTCGGAGGTGCCTCGCTTCTGGAGGAAGGCGCCCCTCATGGCGTTGCCATCGCAGGTGAGATGGTTTTTGCGACTGGTCTCCTGCCTCGCCTTCCTGACCCTTGTGCGGCGCGCAACAGCCGCCGCCGCAGCAACCCGGTCGCGCTCGCTACGCCGCCCTTCTCGAACGTGAGGCCGCCTCGCAAGTCGTTCACCGTGCCCTAGCCGGATCAGAAACGTTCGTCGAGTCGCAACACCAGCGCGAGTCTCACTCAATCCCCATTCACTCGACCTCGTCGCTCCCGCCTTTGCCGCAGCACTCGCACGGTGCGCTCAGCCCCACGCAGCAGCCTGAGCGCCTCCAAGTTGATAAGCCTGTCACGACGCACGTCGTCAAGCAAGTCGAGCAGGTCATTGCGCCCGCAACTCTCGGCGTCGACCCTCAGCTTCTGAGCGGCTTCGCTCCTTCACACGTCGAAGACTCGCAGGCAACCGATTGCTCGTACGAAGAATCGCAGCAATCAATCCGCGCCGAACCCGTCTTCCCGCAGGCGACGCCGACCTGGAATTTTCTCGGCAGCGCCTCCGACTTGCGCCTTGATCTGCTAAGCGGAGAAGATGCGAAGAAGGACGTCGATGCAAATGAACAGGATGGAGAGGGTGGATTTGTGATCTACCAGGACTCGCTCGGGTAGGACCCGATCGAAGAGGCGTAGCTGTCGTGCGGTCGTCAGAGCAATGCATGGTTTTCTCTCGTTCATTCAAACGAGAGGAGTTGCTGTGTGAGCTACTGACGAACGACCGTGACTTCCACAAGACGTATGGACCCATGAATCTGCTGTACCCTCAAGCAGCAACTCTCTATAACGTCATGCGCTTGCTCTCAGTCCTGCTGCTAGGCTCGATACCTTGCGTCACTCACGAGCCGAGTGCTTGGTCAATTGCGTCCGCCAGCGCCTTCGGATCCTCGAGCTGCGAAACGTCGAGGACTGCGAGGGCGCCATCCTGGGCCATGTTTGGTTTCGTGCAGCGACCAGCAAGCTGGAACAGCGGGGGTGACTGCGAGCGAGGGAGATGGCGAAAGAAAAGAGAGGGCCCGTTTCCGTTTACGCATGCGACTGACACGCTTCCGGCTCGGATGGCACCGGCTGCTTCGTCGAGCACTCCCGCTTTCTCTTCTGCAGAGGCTCTGCTGTCAAGCTTCCAATTTGAGCGCGTGCTGAGCGAGGGTGAGCCACTCTCCCAACTTCATCAGTTGGTGGAACAAGCTGACGAACGACGGGTGCCGACAGACCCGCGAGCGTTGCTGGTGTACCTGCTGGGGTCTGCTGTGCCGGAGGGCCAGTCAGAACGGGCGTCGTGCATCCTCAAGTTGGAGAAGACGCCCTACGCACCCGACGAAGCCCCTTCTCTCGCGACTCCAGGCGCTTGGAGCAAGCTGGAGACGGTGAGTAAGGTGCCTCTGGACAAGCGGAGCAGGCAGACTGACGACGACCTCTTCAGGTGACATGCAACGACATCTATTCGACCTCACTCGCCTGGTTCGCACCCGGTCGAGCGACCGCAGACGTCCAGATCTCGTCCATATGCCCCGCAACCGAGAAGGTGGGCTTTCTCGATGCTGCTCGACGTCTCGAGCTGCTGACCGGCCCGCGACGTCACGCAGCACGTCAAGAAATACAGCACGCAGGTCTCTCGGCTCGTCCGCGAGACGCCGCAGCTGTACGAGACGGTCGTTAAGCCGTACACGGATAGTCTGTCTCTGAGCACGATCAGCTGGGTGTACAACATCTTGGACGGGGCGGCTGAGGCAGAGAATGTCTTGTATCGCGACGAGGACCCAGAGACAGGTTTCGTTCTCACCCCTGACCTGTGCATCTCTCCGCACCCTCGTGCATCGCCACTGTCTCGTCCTTGCTGACGAGACCCGCTGGACAGGAAATGGGACCAGAAAACCATGTCGGCCCTCTACCTGCTAGTCTTGACGCAAGACCGGACTATCCGCTCCCTCCGCGACCTCCGAGCACGCCACATTCCTCTGCTCCGCAAGATTCGCTCAGAGTGCGAGCGAGTCGCGATGGAGCGGTATGGGATCGACAAGGGCGAGCTGCGGTTCTTCGTGCATTACCAGCCGACGTATTGTGCGCCCCACTGTCCTTGCTGGCGCATTCGAGCGAGGCGTGCTGACAGTTCTACCGTCACAGACCACTTCCATGTCCACATCGTGCATCTTCCCTCTCCCCACCAATTCCTCCATCCGCCTGACACCCTCGCTCGCGCAGGTCCACCTCTCCTACCTCGCCTTCAGCGGAGTTACAGTCGGCCAGGCGCACCTGCTTGACGACCTGATCGACGCGCTCGAACTCGAAGTCGATGCATCCAATTCGGGCGGGCCGGCACCGATTCAGAGTTGGTTCGAGAGGAGGACGTTCACTTACTCGTTGGGGGTGGAGCATCCGTTGTATGCATTGCTAGAGGAGAAGAGGGCGTAGGAGAGATTGACAAGAGTTTGAAGCATCTCTCGCGGGCCACGGAGAGAAAAGAAGGAATCCGTTGCAAGGTGCGGAATTAAGGGATCGTTGAGCTAGAGTAGCGCAAGTAGGCGTATTAGGATGAGCTAGAGTGGATACTGCAAATGGAAGGGGAGGATAGAGGGATCAGGCTTGGGTCTCTGCCGAGTGAAGGCCAGTCGCAGGCTTCTCGATCGCCGTCGACGGGCGCGCGCTCTCCGCCGTCGTCGCCGTGTCAGTCCCGTTGATGTGCTGACGCATCTCGAGCGGTCCCCTCCCGTCCGGCCCGTACTTGAGCGTCTTCCTCGCCGCGATCGAGACAAGGATGAACGAGATGATGGTCGAGAGGAAGGCGATCCAGCCGACGATCAGGTAGGAGAGGATTGGGCGCTGGTGATTGTAGGCGAGATTTTGGCCGGAAGCATGGACGAGCGAGTCGATGAGGGGTCGGGGAATGCCCGGGGCACGGATGATACCTGAGCGGGTTGCGGTGTAGTACTGCCGGCGCAGCGAGCGCAGCGGAGGCGCAATCAGCGACCAATGGAGCTGAATGATACGAAGGCGGAACGCACAGTCGCGGGGATGAGCGTGCCGATCCATAGAAGGAGGATGACAGCGAAGCAGCCCTCCTTGAGGCGGACCGAGGTGAGCGTTTCAGCCTGGCGGGGCCTGAAGACGGTGAAGAAGAGCAGTCCGAGGCAGAGGAGAGTGGAGAGGGCCTATCAGGGCGAGGAGAGCGTCAGCTTGACCTCGGCAAGGTTGGAAGCGGGGGGAGACGAGAACGCACGGCAGCGGCCGTTACGGCTCCGCCGACGGCGAGGGCATCGCTCACGTCGAGAGATGCGCCTGGAAGAGTGCGCTTGACGAGTTTTTGCTTGTCGTGAGCACTGGGAGAGAAAGAAGCGTTCCGTCAGTACCGACTCGTTTGCTCGTTCTGCTTGCACCGACGAGCCCTTCCTCCCTCACGCGGTGCTTCTATAGCTCCCTGCAACAGTGACGCTCCACCGGAGCAACAGCATGTCCCGCGACCGAGTCCACCGCCACCCCGTTTCGCTTCCACCGCCATCTCGGCTCTCCGCCCTGGCTTTGTGTCCCCGATTGCGAGTCGCATGCAGGACTCACTCTGCAACCGACCAAGCTGCGAGTCCAATCTCTGCGATGCAGAGGGAGGTGGTGATGAGGAAGAAGACGACTCTGCGGACCAAAAAGAAGGTCGGAGAGAAGCGAGGAAGAATGGAAGGACGTTAGCTTGGGGGTCGTCGTCGAGCTGGCAATCGTGCACGGTCGCCGTCCAGGTTCCGACTGGCCAAATGCACCCTCGTCTTCCACTGCCGGCGAGTCACGCGACTTTGTGCGAGCGTAGGGAGAGCGAGGACGACCGCGGGGCCGGGTGCGGGGGCGGGAACGCACCGAGGGATGCGCAAGTACATGGCGGGAGGCTAGCGTACGGCACAGGGTGAGAGTGTTGGGGGCAGCACACAGTTTGGCGCAACTCGCACGAGAGCCGAGGAGCACCGCCAAGACGATGCACGCGACTCGGCCCCGACGCCGGTTCACGAGGTCGATCAGACCACGCTAGTCTTACAGTGCATTAGGGACAGTTCAAATACCGTATTACAGACCGCAGATACAACCTTGGCACGTTCGGAGGAGAGAAACCTTTGCCCTCAAACAGCGCGCTGTGGCTTCTCCTCAGACGCCGAATAGACGTGCTCAATGTCCGGCTTGTTCTCGCTCATGTCGACCGTCGAGTGCGAAGCCTGAGCGTCGTGTGCGTGCCCAGGGGCGGCGAGCGGTCTGGCGTTGTCGACCCCGTACTTGAGCGTCTTCCTCGCCGCGATCGAGACGAGGACGAAGGTGACGCAGGTCGAGAGGAAGGCGAGCCAGCCGACGATGAGGTATCTGTTGGCCGAAGTCGTGCGGCCCGGAGGAAGGCACGGTGGCGGGAAGACGAGGAGGCGAAGCAGGAGGGAAGCGAAAAGATGCCTAGTCAGCTCGTCACCCGCAGGCCCGGGAGCGCGAGAGCACCCGAACGCACGAGATAATAGGCTTCTGAACCTTGTACCGCAAGTCCTGTCCCGACGCCGCGACAAGCTTGGCGATGACAGCGTTGGGAATCCCAGGAGCGGTGATCACACCTCCCTTGGTCGCGGTGATGTACTGCACGTCGACGCGCGGCGTCAGCGCGAGCAAGTCTGAGGAAGGAGCGCGGAACGCACGGTTGCGGGTATCAAAGCGCCAAGGAGGAGGACGACGACGGTCCCGAAGAGGCCTTCCTTAATGCGGATCGAGCGAATTGTCTCCGGTCGACGAGGGTGGAAGACAGTGTAGAGGAGGAGGATTCCGCAAAGAATCGACGACAAGCCCTGCCGAGTCTATCGTATGAGCAGGGGGACAGGGATCTGACCAGGAGAACGGGAAATCGAACGTACCGCTGCACCCGTCACTGCTCCGCCAACACCAAAAGCGTCGTTAATGTGAAGCGTAGCACTCGGCAAGACGTGCTTCGTCAAGCGCTTCTTGTCGTACCCGCTGCAAAGGTGAGATGTCAGCTTCCGGACGCACGGAGGTGGCGCGCGAGTAGACTTACTCGGCAAGCGACCAGCTGGAAAGACCGACTTCGACGCCGACGAGCGCCTGCGTCAGGAAGAACATGAAGATCCTGCGGTGGGAGGAGTGTGGGTCAGCGGAAGGTTGCGAGAGGCGAGAGGCGGAATGTCAACGCACCTAGGGCCGCGGAGGTACATGGTTGCTGCTCGGTAGTGGTTGGGGTGGCGCGAGAGAGCAAGAGGGACTAGCGAGAAGCAGATAGAGAGGAAAGGAGAGGCGAGAGCGAGCGAAAGAGCGGAAGGGAAACGGTGCGCGGAGGCGAAGGGCCACCGGCGCGGTCAGTCGGGGCTCCTGGCCGCTCCGCGATCGCTGGCTGCATTCGTCCGGAGGCCTGCCCAGCCCAAAAAGCCCTGTTCGAACCGCCTTCCGGACCTGTCTCACGCGGGCGACCTTCTCGTCGAGGCAGTTTGTCGTCGATTCCCAGCCTTCTCCCTCGCGAATGCAATGGGTCTTCGGTGGAGTGCCGAGTGCGCTGCTGTCGACGCCACACACGTGAAAGAGCGCGCGCCAAGCCATTCATGTATGCACTGCCGGCCGAAGCGAGGACGGAGGCGAAGCCCCCGCAAGTGGCGGGTGCACTGCTCGTCGCAAAGGGCAAAGTACGGCAATGCAGTCCTCGTGAGCTGAGCTGCAGCCTTTGCGAGGGAGCGGGGGGAGGAGGACGCACCGCCAGATTCGCAGAACATGCCGCGGGACCGAGAGCCTGCAAAGAAGCCACAGGAGTACTCCATCGGCTTCGACCGGGGCCTGCTGAGCCACCAGACGACTCTGACCACAAGAAAGCAAAACAGCAAGTCGTTGAGAGTCGCGCGGAGACTCGGCGAGAAGCTCGAGCTGCTGGGTAAAGATGCCATGTTGCTTCGACTCGTTACAGGGATGGTGTCGTTGCTCCAACAGGTGCTGGCGTCGTCACTTGTGCCGCCGCAAGCGCTCCACGAGTTGTGACAGGCGCTTTAGCCGGGACATGCGGGACGTTCAACAATCCGAGTCGTGCAGAGCTGGTGCGGTCGATGAATTCGGTCGTGCAGGGGAGCTTGGCGGAGGCGAGGCGGAGTACTGTGCACGTGAGTACAGCGTCAGCAAGGTTAGGTCGAGGGAGGGTAAGCGAGAAGGAGGCTCACCTGTCTTCGCCATTTCGGGTCGAAGATTGGGTCCGCCAATCTCCAAGATCACCTTGCCCACCCGTGCCCTACGTGACGACCGCGTCAGCGAGATCTCTTGCGTACGCCCGGTATGCGCGCAACTCACCGGCAGCCCCAGTACTCGAACGTTCCCTTGCCCTTGCCCATACGAGTCTCGTTACCCTGCGCAAGTGCGGACGTCAGAAGTTGTCATCCTCCGAAGTCAGGTACGCGTGCGCACCTTGATACACACGGGGATATCAGGGAACAGTCGCAGCCAGCTGCACGAGGATGCGAGAGGTCAGTTCCGCTTGATCTCGAAGCGAGGAGAGGGAGCGCACACTTGGCAACCCCTGATCGGCTTGAGCGCCTTCTTGAGCGTGGCTTCGCACACCTCGAGATGCTTGGCCGTCAGCCGCGTCGCCTGGTTGGCGCGCAAGCCGTAATCGCCATGCTCGAGGACGGTTCCCTTGATGGACCCCCCGAGCGCGAGGGGCACCCGACCCTTTGCGGCCTTGCGGTGCTTGACGCGCCGAGGCATGAGGGCCTTGTTGCGCACCTGGAGGACATTCCGCGGCTGGAAGAGGGCGTTGCTGGCCTTTGCGGGCGCGAGCAGGGTCGACGACGAGGCAGCGAGCGAGAGGCGGCCGAACGAGGCGGCGAGGGTGCGTGCGCCGGTAAAGAGGGATGTCATGGTCGCGCGTGTGCTCGTGGCAAGCCTGTCCGAGTCCCGGTAGCAGCCAGTCGTGGGCGGTGGAGCGAGCGAGCGGCTCCTTCTCCCTCACCGACCCTTCGCTTGCCACGACGCTCTCCTTCTGCTGGCTGGACCATGTGCTGAGGCTCGTATAGACTGCATGGGGGACTACCAGCAGCCGCCGCCGCACGGCGAGCCCGTCCGCGAGTGGAGCTCTCTGAAGGACATCCTCTATGGCTCGGTGCGTTGTCAGCGCGTTCTCACGCTCTCCCAGGCGCCGGCTGACTTCGTCGTTCTTCACAGGCTGCAGGTGAGCGTACTGGACGCTTGTTCCTGGATACGATTGCTGACATCTCGAGACGCAGGCATCGTCAGCAAGCTGTTCGAGCACCCTTTCGACCTCACGAAAGTCCGCCTGCAGAGCCAGCCTCTCGACCGACCCTTGCGATTCACCGGTCCGTGGGACTGCATCGTCCAGACG
Source organism: Rhodotorula sp. ZM1 (assembly GCA_009806315.1). Taxonomy (NCBI): domain Eukaryota; kingdom Fungi; phylum Basidiomycota; class Microbotryomycetes; order Sporidiobolales; family Sporidiobolaceae; genus Rhodotorula; species Rhodotorula sp. ZM1. The sequence goes on along the minus strand of QYSD01000054.1, from coordinate 108,871 downwards.
TACAGGAATGAGGGTGTGCCGGCGTTCTGGCGGGTTCGTCTTGTCCCTCCTCGCAATCCGGTTTCCCGAACATACGAGGCTTATCCCCCGACACGCTTGCAGGGAGTCTCGATGCCCGTCGTTGGTGCGATGGCAGAGAACGCGACGCTCTTCGTCGTCTACAATCAATCCCAAACCCTCCTTCGACGGCTCTTCCCTCCACCTCCCCGACTCGATCCGGACTCTCCTGCGCCCCTCAATATCCCCCTCATAGCTACAGCAGCCGCCATAGCCGGTGCCGCAACGTCGTTCGTCCTGACGCCCATCGAACTCATCAAATGCAAGATGCAAGTCTCGAACATTGCCGCCGAAGGACTCGCGCCTGCTCCCGCTGCACTCGCTGCTGCCGGTGTCGCGAGCACAGTTACGGGGCCCGCGTCTCCAACCAAAGCACCCGGTTCGATCGCCGTCACCCGCTCCGTCCTCCGCGAATACGGTTTGCGCGGCCTCTGGCTCGGCCAAACGGGCACGATGATCCGCGAAACAGGCGGCGGCGCAGCATGGTTCGGGACGTTCGAGCTCCTCGCCGCGTACTTTGTCAAGCGACGAGCAGACCGGGGCGAGCGGTCTGCGACAGGTGGCCACGTCACGAAGGGCGACTTGTCGGCGCTCGAACTAATGGCTGCCGGTGCGACAGCCGGAGTCGTCTTCAACGTCGTGCTCTTCCCTGCCGATTGTATCAAGTCGACTCTCCAGACGGAAGACGAGTTGCGAGGGAAGGAGGCGAGCAGGAATCAGCCGAGACGGGGGTTCTTGCAGGTTGGGAAGGACATTTACCGCGCGAGGGGGATCAGGGGCTTGTACAGCGGCTGCGGATTGACGGCGCTCAAGGCGGCGCCGAGTTCAGCTTTGATCTTTTACATGTGCGGCTGATGCCAGGTTTTCCTGTTCCCTCGGCACTTGCTGACCATGCCTTTCTCCCCCGCCCGCAGATACAGCCGCCTGGAAGCCATGTTTGGCTGAATACCGCCATAGACGAACCCCTTACGCCGCCCTCCTACAGACATTTAGACCCCGATCTGGCGCTCTCGTATCATGCCCTCGATTCTTCGCTATCTTCCAGTCTCCCTGCAACGTTGCGCACGTGTTGGCATCCTCCCGTTCTCTCCACCGCGCGACGAGAGAGTCGGCGACACTACGCAACAAGCCCCTCCCACCACTCCCTCTCCCTCCTCGCCTCTTCCTCCCGGACAAACTCGGCGACCTTGTCCCCCTCAATCTCCTCGATCCACCACCTCACCTCTCTCCTCCTCACTGTCGCCTCACTCTCCCCTTGCGCTCCGCGGGACAAGCCCAAAGCCTTCCACAACCCCCAGAACCGCGCGCGTTCGGCCGCCCAACGTTCCGCCGAAGCGTCCATCCTCAACCTCACGCGGACGAGTATGAATAGCGCGTTTCGGAGTGAAGAGAGCGTGCGCCAGTCTGTCCGAGGCTCGACAGTCGACGGCGACCGACCGATCGTTAGGGGCGGTTTCGTGCTTGGTCCGCTCTGCGAAGCGGCCGAGGTTGAGACGGCGAGTGCGAGACCGGATTTGGAGGCGGATGAAGCTTCCAGAGCGCGCGAGTGGGCGAGGTGGAGGTGTTCCTCCCCTCGGGCGAGGGGGACTTCCGCTTCTGTCGTAGTCGGATCAATCGCATGCGCGCGCTGGATGAGTGTGTACGCTAGGAGGTGCGCCTGCGCGCGGGAGGCAAGGTTTGCAGAGACGAGGGAGGGGAGGTGGTGCGCTGGGATATGCTTCGGCGGCGCGAGGCGGTTCGAGAGTAAAGAGAAGGCTTGTTCGTAGGTTTGCAGGGCGGTTTCGAGCGTCTGAAGGGAGGTAGGAAGCGGGTTGGAGAGGGAGAGCGAGTCGAGTAGGTGGTCGCCGTAGAGGGAGAGGAGGTCGATGCGAGGGAAGGGGGAGGAGGCGAGGAGGTGCGTGAGGAAGGGCGTCGCTTCGGCGGGTGAGAAGGCCGCCAAGAGCGTCGCCTTAGCATAAGCGAGCTCAAAGTCTAGCTCGGGATTGTCGCCAGGAATCGCGGAGCGAAGTGCGGTAGCGCGGGCGAACGAGTCGAGCGCGGATTGGCGTAGCTGGGCTTGGGTGTCGGGGTTGGAACTGAGGGACGAGTCGTGAAGCGAGATGTCGAAGGCGATAGACTCAAGGAGGGTGTCGATGACGAGTTGGGGTGTGACGATAGTTGTCTGGATCGCCTGGACGGACGTTTCGGCACCGCTCGCAACGGCGGCTGACTCGTCCGCCGTGTCCGCGTCGTCGTCCGCATTCGCCAGTCCTCCTTGCCCAAAGAAACTGTCCATCTCGATGCGCTGCAACCGCTCGACCTCGACGAACAAGTCCCTCGCCTCCTTGGCCAGCTGCGCCTTCCTTTCCTCTTCCCCCGACTCGCTGACGACACCCTCCTCGAGCATCTCAAACATCGCAACGTCCGCCTGTGCCAGGTTGAACAGGGCATCAATGCGCGCCGTCGCTGCGCCTTCCTGTCCTCTCACCAGAACCGCCAATGCCTCCCTGTACCCGTCTCTCGCCGTCTCGAGCGCCGCAACACAACCTGGCGGCGGAGTGTGATCTGTCGCGAGCGTCTGATACGCACGAGCTGCGTTGTATCGCGCGTCAAAGTCGCTGGGAGAGAGGGAAGCGGCGAGGCGGTAGCAGACGGTCGCGTTGGCAAAGTGCCGCGCGGCCTTCGAGCCTGCTTGGTAGCGCGTGCCGTTCTCGTCCTGCCTGTCGCCCTCTGCGCCCGATTGCTCGCCTGGATCAACGCGGAGTTTGTCGAGGTAGCGCGGGAGATGGACGCACCTTGGAGCCAGTCGTCGCGGGTCCAGCCCTGCGGTGCGGACGCGCGAGCCGAGTCGATGGAGGAGAAGTCGATGTGAGTCTGCTTGGCCCTGGCCTTGCCGTTGCCCCTCTTGGGCAGCTTGAGCGGGGCCATGGCGACTGGTCGCTGGGCGAGAGAGCCGAGAGCCGCGATGCTCACGTGACCTCGTTCATGACGTCGCTGTCCGGTCCGACCGCCCTCCGCATCGCATCGTCGCTCTCCGTGTCGCTCCCTTTGCAACGTACTTGGGGAACTCGGTACGCTCAACGAGATGCTCGCACGCACAGCACGGCACACACTCGCTGACACCCGCCCCTTCGCACGCCTCACCAGCCTCACCCGCACTACCACTCCACCCTCCGTCACTCCCACTCGCACAATGGCACCCAACGACCCTTACACCGCAAAGGCTCAAGACGACGCATCCCCGCAGGAAAAGTGAGCGCTCTCGCCGCCTCGCCTTGCCAAACCCGCGGGCATCGCCGTCACTCTCCATGGCTCACGTCGCGATGTGTCCCCGCAGGATCGCCGAAGTGAAGGACATCATCAAGGAGACAAAGTTTGGGATGCTCGTCACCCGCTCGGCAGACGGCCAGCTCCACTCGCGCGCGATGGCGCCCGCCTCGCACAAGGGCCTCGTCTTCCGGTTCATCGCCAACACCGACAGTGAGTCCGCGCGTCCCCTGCACACGAAGCGAGCTGCGTCTCGCTCCGGGTGGAGACGGCATCTCTCCTCGATCAAGCCGCCCAGAACTCAACCTCCTGCTCGCCCTCGCCGCGCGCAGGCGGCAAGTTTGACGAGCTCGAGAACGACGGCAACGTCAACGTCTCGTTCGCTGACCCGTCCAGCACCGACTGGGCCTCGGTTGCCGGCAAAGCTTCCGTCGTCAAGGACGAGTCAATCGTCAAGGACTTGTGGAACCCGACTATCAAGTCGGTGAGTGACGGTTTTCGCCCAGCGAGGACTAAAGTGCGTACTGACGGGCGTGTCTGTGGGCAGTGGTTCGGAGACTTGAAGGATGGCGTCAGGACTGGCGAGCCTGGAGACCCTCGCATCGCCGTTATCCAGGTCATCCCCACCGAGGTAATTCTTGTCGCCCTCAGCTACCTTCGAAGCAACCGAAGACTGACGCTGTTTGCCTCCGCAGATCCGCTACGTTCGTCGCCGCTCGTTCGCTCGACCCTCTCGCGCTCGCTAACCAATACCCTCTCACTCGTGCGCTCTCGTTGCGCGCACGTAGTGGGTCAAGACTCGCACCTCGCTCGGCCAAACCGTCGAAGTCCTCAAGGGCGCCGTGACGGGCGAGACCGCAGCGCCGGGCCACTTGCGCGTCATCTCGGGTTCGGACGTGCGTTCCCTCCCCTTCCCTCCTCATCTCTTTGGTTTCTCCCGTTACTCGGAGGCTGACGGTTTGGAGGTTGGCTGCGGCAGCTCGAGTTGGCGAGGTGAGTCTCCGCGCGTTCTCCCTCCGCCTAGTAGCTGCTCCTTCCGATGTGGCTGACAAACCTCCCCCGGCTCTCGCAGGAAGGAAGACGCCTGAGCGTGCGGGACTGTAGACGAAAGGAAGGAAGCGTCGTGAAGGCGTGAACGCATGCAAACACCAACCATTTCTGAAGTGATTACCGCTAGCTATCCAGCGGAGCAGGGAGCGGGCGGGCCGACGGGCGGAGTTTGTATCGGCCCCACTTGGCAAACCGCGGTCGGCTGTGCCAGACAAGTTGGCCGCAGCAGTCTCGAGTGGATGGACGACTTGATCGGCTGACCTGCGAATGCGCCGGAAGAGCACACCAATCCCCCTTCTCACTCTCGCTCTCCTCACTCGCTCGAGAACGGAGGGCACGAGCTATGTCCGCCTCACTCGCACGCACCCTCTTCCGTCCCACCACCGCACGAACGACCAACTCCGCCCGCGTCTGCCCAGCTTCGAGGTTCTTCCCCTCCTCCGCTTCTTCTCCTGCTCCTGCTCCGGCGAGTCGCTCGGCGCGCACAGCAAACGCCCTTGCGCACATCACCGTCGCAGCGGCACTCCTAGCCTCTATGGTGCGTCTCATCTACCCCATCCGGACGCGGAGAAGCAGGAGGCCGACTGGGAATCGACTTGCGTGAACCAGGCGGCGTTCGTCCAACACCCGGACACGCTCCTCTTCGACCACCCTCCACGATCCGCGATAGGCTGGGTTCCAGCGCGCCACATCGCCGTCCGCGAACACTCCTCTCACACCCTCGACTCCCCCTCGACGCCGCGCTCAGTCTCGGCCGGGCCGTTTCCCTCCCTCTCTTCCGCACCTCGGGCACCTACAGCGGCGCAGGCGTCGACACTACCGGGGATGCGTACGCAGGCGGAGTTGAGATTGGCGGGCGTGATTGGGCGGTCGTTGTTCTGACCAGGAGGAGGAGGAAAATCTGACGGCCTTCTCAAGCATTCTGTCCCTCGCCTCTCACACGCAGTCAGTACCAGTCGTTTCGTCGTTCACTGTCCGTTAGTTTCGTTTAGTCTCCGCCGCGCCTTGTCGTACCACCAGCAGCATCCCCCGTCGTCCACAGCCTCGTCGTTCTTCCCTTCGTCGTTTCTGGCCTCCGCCAACTCCATTGCCAGTCAACGCATCCTCCTGTCCTGTTGAGCAGCGAGGCTGAGCGAATGCGAGCGCTTGCGATGTGCCAGAGCGGCGACTAGAGTTGTCAGAGAGGCGGACGAAGAGAAGCAGGGTCAATCACGCTTCGAGCGAGCTTGATGGGTTCCTCAGCTTCGAGCGTCTCGAGCAATGTACGCTGTGTTTTTCACTCGCGCCGAACGAGGTCCCAGCTGTGCCGGACGCATTGCCGAGGTGAGGCGGAGTAACGAGCGAGGGACAAGGCTATACTCGGGCGATTCTGGCGCACGCGTCGCGGTCGCCGAGCTTGATGCAAGCCAACAGACGACAACGACCTGTGGCGGCCGCTGAACCCGTCCCTCGCCGATGCGATCGAGAACTGACCGTCCGGAGTCGTGTGAGCTGATGGTCGAGCCGAGGCGGGTGGAGCGAGGAGGCGACTTTGGCTGGCGCGTAGGTCGGTCGAGTGCGTCCTCAGAACCAGCAGACTAGCTCCTCAAGTTAGTCCAGGGAATGTGGGCGGGGGCAGCGTGAGCGGTTGCTGGTCGAGGAGAGTGGTCGCCGTCCGCCGACTGTCAACACATCACCACTTCTCGGCTCAGACTGCTTGAGAGTACTGCTTGCTCGTGAAGGAAGTGTCTACGCTTACGTGCAGTGCCTCGCTCGGTGTCACCCCCTCCTTCACCTAGACACGAACCGGCACACCCCACACTCGTCCAACTCAGCGGGCAGCGGCTGGGAGGGTTCGGTGCGTTTCTCGTATCTCACCAAGCGCTGTGAATTCCCGACTGACGCGACCGCATGCTCCTGCAGGTCGTTCGGACAACCCCCCCTCCCTCACCCCGCCGACAACCAACCTCTCCTGTACTCGCTCCGACTGTCTCGCCGTTCAACTCACGGAACGCTGCAGGAGGGAGACGAGCCGAGCGGCCGCAGCGAGTATGGACTCTTTCATCCAGCCGGCCAAGCTCCAGGTCCTCCTCGTCCCCGTCCATCCGATCAAGCGCAGCAAGTTCGAGCGTTACGTCCAGCTCATTCGAAATTTTGGGTCCATACCGCTCGCGGAGGTGCCGCCTGATCGGAGGGGAGAACGAGGTGAGTTGGCGCGTCTTGCGCGGTTCGATGGCTTCACGTCTCCGAAGCTTGAAGGATAGCCTGCAGGTCGATAGCGATGCGCTGACGACGTCTAAACACAGCCGTACTCTCCTCGAGCCCCGCGACGCCGGGCAATCTCCTCTTCGACTATCTCACCCCGACGACCTACGCCCCGCTGCACCCACTCTCCTTCCTTTCAGAGTTCCAGGTTCACCGGCGGATACAAGGTATCATTGGGATCCTCGACGCGAGCGAATACAGCGACAAGGCTCTCGCCGATGCCGTAACAGCCTTTCACGCTTCGTTGAGGGACCTCCCAAAGACGTTTGCGACGAAAGTGTATGGGTTTGATCCGAATGATGAGCAGCTTGACGAGGCACGGGCGATACAAGAGAGCGAGGGGCTGGTCATGGTACCGGCTTCAGGGGAGGTCAGCTTCTTCCTCAAGACGGTGCTGGCGGACTTTGCAGGCGACATCTTGTTCGAGTTCTCCAACATGGTGCGCATCGTCGCGTTCGAATTGCCACTAGTACGCATGCTGACTCTCGGCGTCCCAGGCCGCGCAACTCGAATCGCGAACGTCGATCCCGACGCCGCAAGAAACGCCCGGCGCCTCCGCTCCTTTCTCCTTCGCCCCGCAAAAACCGAGCGCCAAATCGCTCATCACGACCTACACCTCCACCTCAACTCCGAGGCGTACAGAGTCGCCCAAGCCTTCTCCCGCTCCTCAGCAACCCGTCAACCTCGCCTCTCTCGGTGTCGCCCCGCCTCCGCAGTCTCGAACAGCGATGGGACCGCTCGGCGGGAGTACGTCTGGGAATCGGGACGGCTTCCTGTATGGCTCGAGCATCCAGACGAACATGGCTGTCCAGAAGGAGGTTGTGCCGAATCCGCCGCCCGGCGCGCAGCTTGTCGATGCGAGGTCGCGGAAACGGGTTGCGGGGAGGGAGCGCAAGTTGATGGGCGATATGTGGCTGTTGTCGGGCCGGCTGAACGAGGCGATCAATGCGTGAGCACAGGCGAATCCGCGTCCCGTCGGAACTGGCTGACTTCCGTTTTGACAGCTACAACGATGCCGTCTCGCTCACCAAGGCCTGGCAGGATCAGGCCTGGCAGGCGAGCGCGCTCGAAGGGTTGTGCGTGGCGCTGGTCGTGCAAGCATCGCAGCCGAAAGGCTCGCAAGGCCAAGTGCGTCTGCGTCAGAGATAGTTGGCATACCCGTGCGCTGACGCACACCCTACAGCATCCTCCCTCTCTCGTTCCACCACGAAGCGACTCTCCCGTACCCGGTTCACACACCCCCGATATCTCGACGTTCCTGTCCGCCATCCCCGACCGCCTCTCCCAAGCCATCTCGCTCTACGAGAAGATGCTCAATCCACTCGATCGTCCCGCTGACGCGCCTCCACCAGACCCTGACCGCTCGCATCCGCTCGTCTACGTCGAGGCATGCATTCGATGCGCAACCTTCCTGCTCGCCGTCTACGAGGCGCACGGCTCGATTCCGCAAGCACTCGAACGCCTCGTCTCCCCCGCCACCGCCGTACCTTCCACCACCTCACCACCGCCCAGCAGCCTCGAGCAGGCACGAAAAGCCCGTCTCGCCGCTCTCTCTCCCTCAAACACCGTCCCGCGATCTTCCATCGCCCTCTGGATCAGCCAAGCGTACTCGCCCCACCTCGCACTGCTCTTACTCCCCTCTCGCCTCCGCCTCACAGCCGAAATCGCCAGCTTGTTCGGTCGAATAGGTTACCGACGGAAAGAGGCGTTCGTCTTGCGCGAGTTGGCTGCGCTGTGTGCCGAAGGTGTCGCAGGCAAGAGCATCGAGGTTTCCGCTCCGTCAGGTCACTCGCCCATACCGGAAGAGCCGCGAGAAGGCGTCAACGGGACGCCCGCCATGGTCAACGACTTCAAGCCGAACGACGCAGCTGCTCGGCCTAGCCTTCCTCGTACAAACACCTTCGACCGCGGTGGCAGCATTGTGCGAACAATGTCGGACCCGGCAGGGAACGAGTCGATCGTACGGATTGTCGAGAAGGTGTGCGAGGTGTTCGGCATCCAGGTCGTGCCACCGTCGCAGCGCGAGGACACGGACAAGCTCAGCATTATCCAGGGGCGAACGCTCGAGATCATGGAGAGTGGGAACGGCGCGTTCGGCTGGCCAAGTCTGCAGATTGCCGTGCTGAAGGATGCGATCGGAATCGCGGAGGCGCTGCCAGGTGCGTCAGATACTCCCTCATCCGCAAAGTCGAGCCGAGCCGCCAGCTTACGTTTCCCGCGCTCGCAGACTATCAAGCCGCCATCCGCTTCACCGTCACCGCCCTTCGCTCTCTCGCCGACACGATGCCGCCGCACGAGCAGTACGAGCTGAGCCAGAACATTCCACGTGTCTTCGCCGCTGCGACTCGGCGAGGCGCGGCATTCAGCCTCGAGTACTGGGGCCCGACCCAGCTCGTCATGAGTCTCGAAGTGGCCAGGTTAGTTTAGCTTGTAGCAGCCTCAGATCGGCGCTGACCGTCTTCCTACAGGCTCTCGACGAATCGGGTACCGTTCGAGCACGCTCTGCAAGATGCCGCGCCCGAGCAAGCTGCCGCGTCCGGTCCACGGAATACCTTCCTCTACGACCCGCGCAAGCAAGTCCGGGCAGCAAAGGCTCGCCCATCCCTCGTGCAAAACGAGATCGTCGAGGTTTTCGTGACCCTGCAGAACCCGTTCCTGTTCGAGCTGGAGGTCCAGAACATCGAGCTCAGCACCTCTGGCGTCCCTTTCGCTTGCGATCCTCTCTCTACCGTCATTCCCGCCGGCTCCTTCCACACCGTCCGCCTCACCGGCATACCTCGAGAACCCGGCACGCTCCTCATCCGCGGCTGCAACATTGGACTTGCGGGATGCAGCAGTCGCGAGTTCCTGCTGCCGATCTGGGACGCGGCGGAAGAGGCGAAGCAGCAGAAGGCAGTCCTGCTCGACACCTCACGCGAGCGGGTCAAGGCGACGGGGCTAGATGCGGTTCCGTCAAATGGGCACGCCGCGACGGCTGTTCCGAGCGACAAGCCGCTCGCCCAAGGTGCCAAGTTTCTCGAATGCGTCATCGTCCCCGAGCTGCCGCTTCTGTGGATGCGGTCCACGTCGCTCACGCACGGCGCGCTGATGCTGTACGACGGCGAGACGTGCGTCAGACCGGCATTCTCTTCGCTCGACCGCTTCTGACCTGCGTTCTCTCGCAGCTCAACGATCCGCATCGGCCTCGAGAACACCTCTCCTTCACCGATCGACTTTGTCAAGGTTACCTTCTCCGACTCGCTGAGCGCCTCGACGCAAGCCTACCTCGCCGAGAACGAGCTTTCCGCACTTGAGGTCTACGGACTCGAAGCGGACGGCGTTCACCGACCAGTCTTCGGCTGGGAAGGCTCGCCGAAGACGACCATCTTGCCTGGAGCATCTCATGTCCTCGAGATTCAATGTCTCGGCAAGATCGGCTGGTGCGTCTTGCGTCTGCTGTTAGGTATCGTCTGCCGTCTGACCCAGATCGGTCATGCAGCAACTACGGCTCCATTCAGATCGATTACGGCTACCTCGACCGCGACGTCGTCCAATCAACGAACACCTTCCACACTCGACAGCTCTTCTGCGATGTCTTCATGACGGTTCACCGAGCGGTCATCGCGCGCGGACTCGAGCTCTCGCGCTTGAAGGCATTGCCAGAGGGCTCGGCGTCGCACAACCGGTCGGCGAGCGTCGTCAGTCTCGGTCAACGCGGAGCTGCGCTTGACAAGCGGCTCGAAGACAGCCTGCGAGACGTCGACGACGGCCAACACTGCCTTGTCGCGGTGGACGTCATGAACGTCTACGGCAAGCCCTTTGAGGTCAAGCTTGAGCGGCACGAAGACGGTGCGTTCTCGTTTCAATTATGCCTTTGCTCACGCTAATTCGCTCCTCCACAGAGAACGGCTTCTACCAGGTCCGGCAGCGAATAGAGCCAGGCGCGACTCTTCGGTGAGCTTTCCAACGCACCTTGTGCGGCCAACGAGGCTAATCGATGTCTCTCGCAGCATGCTTGTGCGACTCGACCGCATCGAGCTCACGGAGGAGCAGCTGATGCGGCCCATCCCCTCCTTGACCGAGCGGCAATTCGTCGTGGCTAGGGTCAAGCGGTCGCCAGACGAGGAGCGCCTGGAGCGCGCTTTGTTCTGGTACCGCGAGGAGCTGCTCAGACGAGTCCAGCTGCGATGGAACGAGGTTGGCGGTCTGCGGTCAGGCGAGGTATCGCTGCGCGGCCTGGGCCTCGACAAGCAAATGCTCGATATCCTTCGCGGCGACGAAGTCGAGATCGAACTCGTCCTCGCGGAGAATCCGTCGTCTTCCGCCGGCACTTTCGAGCTGCAAGGCCGTGGCTCGCGACTCGTTTACTCTGCGTCGGCGAACGAGTTCATCGACGTCTGCGCTCGGGTGACCAATCGTTCCGGTGCGTTCGTTCCGCTTGCTGGTTCGCTGCCGCCTGCTCACCTTCTCGTCAACAGTAATGCCCTTACAGCTCAATCTCCGCCTCGAGCTGCGGCCACCGGACTCCTCTCGCTCCTCGCCAGCTGCCCTGTCCCACCTCGCCCGCTACGTCGTCGTTGAGGGCGTATCGCCAGTCGCCATACCTTCCCTCGAGAGCGGCCAGACGGAGGAGGTCACGGTCTCGATCTGCCTGCTTGCGCAAGGCACATACGAGCTGAGCTGCGTGGTGGAGGAGGCGGACACGAGCGATGGTGCAACTGCGAAGCGGGTCTTTCCGGCGCGAGAACCCGTCACCTTGCATGTAGACCGATGACACTGCAACACTCCTCGTCGCCCCGTCTCGCGTGCAAGCCGGCATCAAGTCTCGATTCAAAAAGACCCGGGAATGTACGGCGAGAGGCTTCGCGAGTGTCTGTTTTTGAAAACTTCTATATCTACTGGAGGAAAGCCCTATCCCTTCATTTCCTCCCTATCCCTTCATTCGCTGCGATGCGACACGATCTCCACCTCCTCAAGCGGACTCTCGAGCGCGATCGCACCGCTAGCGGGCTTGTCGTCCGTGGGCGAGTCGCCAACAAGGGCGGTGCGACTGGTGTTTCGGTTTGCGAGACTAGCGACCGTCTCATGCGACGGTTGCCGCTGGTGCCTCAACGCGCCGCTCGACGATGTGTGGCTGAGCGGGAGGATAGAGTCGCTCGGTGCCGAGCTGATGCTAAGACGACCGAGCATGCCAGCTCCCACTCGGCCGTCTGAGAGCAGCCAGCTGGCGCCCGGCGCAACTTGCGGCCTCTGACCTAGAGCGGGCGAGGGAAAGGCGTCGGAGAAGTCGAGGTCGGTGAAGAGTGGAACATCAATGGGCGCAGGTGGGGGAGGAGGCGCGCGCTTGCGAGGTTGTTGCTGCTGCTGACGCGAGCGAGATGAGCGAGGAGGGTCGCGGAGATATCGAGTATCGTGGCCATTCGGCGGGGAACGAGTAGCGTCACGCATGAGTTGTGAGGTACTGGCGGACGAGTCGGGCGGAGGGGTAGAGGCGCTGGGAGAAGGAGGCGAGAGGACGAGCGAGACGGCAGAAGAAGGCGCCTCCTTCCCCGTGAGCGAGTCTGTCGGCGAAGCGTTCTCTTTGCTCTGCTCGCCAGAGGGTCCGAAGGGGCCTGGCGGAGGCCGCTCGGTCGCGGTAGACTTCGGCTCCTCGTTTGCGCCTTCACCGTCCTCACCAACCGCTTCGACGTCGGCTTGTCGCTGCGCAGGAGGCGGCAAGACGATTGAGAGAGGTCGACGAGGAGCGGGCTGAAGGACCGTCGTCCGAGGCTGAGCCGATCCAACGCCTAGTGATCGCCATTTCCGCCGGCTGCGCTCGCAAAGAAGCGCGACGATGCCGCTTGCAGGTGGAAGCTGGGTGAGTATGCGTCGGTACTCGGATCGCAGGACCCTGCGCAGAATGGTCAGCTCGGGCAGCCAGAAGAGTCGCGAACGGACGCACCAGGTCTGAGCGTTCCGCGGCGTATCCCCAAAGACCTCCTCGCCATCCATGCCAGTCTCGAAGTACGCCCTTTCGCCCAGCCCATCACCCAAGTCGTCGGACTCATCTCCACTACTCGACGAGGTGCCACTCGCGCCCCGCCTCGATCCCCTCTCCTCTTCGTCACCGTTATCGCTCCATCTCCGCCTCGCACGCCCCCCGTTCGATCCTCGCCCCCCAATCGCATTGCTCGGTCGCTCGCCGACTCGCGCGACTTCGCCCTTCTCGAGGTCTTCGACGAATGCAGCGAGGAAGCGCGCCCATCCGCCTGGTCCGTCGCCCGGGAAAAGGACGACTTTCTCATCGACCTCGCGGCCGAAGGCGATGACTTGGCCCGGCTGACCGTACGTGCGGGCGGAAGAGCCAGGTGCGCCAGGTGCGGTCGGAGAAGTTGGACCGGAGGCAGAAGAAGGCGGAGGCGGGTCGAGATCAACGCCGATGTAGTTGCCGCAGCGGTCCGTCAAGAGCGGCAGCCAGCCAGGATGCGAGTAGCGTTTCCGCACCCATCCGTCAGGGAACGAGGACATGCCCTTCATCGAGACGCCCGGCTCGTCCTGCACCACGCTCGAAGTCGAAGCCTGACGGCGTGCGTCTTCCTCCGGGACATAAGGGTGCGTCCGCGCCGTATGTCGCTTCCGCTTCGCCGCTTCGCTCACACTCGCGCTGAATGCGTCTCCGCCCAGGCCTGACCCCGCCGCCAACCCGCCTGCTTCCTCGAGTCGGCGCCAGAACCTCCATTCTTCCTCGACCCGGTCAAGCGGAAGCCACCACAGCCCGTAGACCAGCCCGAGGCCGCCGAGTGACGCGCCGCCTGATGCGCCGCCAGTCGAGCTGCCGCCAAAGTAGGCGAGCGGGTCCTGGCCGTCGTGACCCTGGAGGTACGAATCGATCACGGCTCGCGGGAGACGGTAGGGCGCTATTGCGGCTTGGAGAGAAGCGAGTGCCGGGTCGTCAGGAACGAGAGGAGGGGCAAGGGTATCGAGGAGGGCGGGCGAGTTGGAATCGAGGAGGGCATGCAGGCGGGCGAATGTAGCGCGGAGAGGCGGGTATCGGGCTGAGGTCGACGCGGACGCTGAAGGGCGAGAGAAGGACGGTAAGGGAGGGTATGACGACTCGACGGATTGGCGAGGCGGATAGTGTGACGAGCCGACGAAAGCGCCGTCCTGCGACGGTCGAGGCTGTCCTGCGCTCGAGAGTCCCGCGTCTGCCAAGTCCCCACCGCCTCCGAGTGTCACGTCGTCGTACTGCCCATCTGCCACACCGTTCGGGCTCGTAGGATACGATACCGCGCCGCCGTCGCCGTACGTCGATGGGTAGCTCCGATCAGAGCGCGTACTCGAGGTCGCTCCCACACTGAGCGACTTGTTGCCGCCGAATAGCTTGGAGAACATGTGCACGCTCTATGGCTATCGCCTCTGCAAGTCGTGAGCTGCGAGAGGGTTCGTGTCGCGGGTTGAGAGGCGGGGGAGGCTGCAGTCCCTCATCGACGCAGTCAGCCGTGTCTAGGCAGCAGTGCGCGGTCCGGACAGTGTACTATAATCCTCCCAGTCCGCCTGGACTGGTGCGCGCTCGCTGTCCTGCCACCGGCGTGTTCATCGACGCTGTCGACGACACAAGAACCCCTATCCGCTCACTCACCAGCTCCGTATGCCCACGAAGTAGCCTTGCCAGGCTCAGTGTGTTCGTTGGACTCACCCAATGCTGCTGGACCGGCGTGGCAGAGGGTGACGACACCCACTTCGGTTGGTATGGGTCGATGAACTGAGAACCACAGAGACCGTCGACGACCAGGCGTAGCGAGATTGGCCAGGCGAGTGCAGACCCGCAGCGAGCTTATCACAGCGAGAGCTATGCCTACAAATAGCGGGTGGGAGCGGAACGAGCGGAGACGAGGAGTGAGAGCGACCGGACTTAGCGAGGGGGAAGGGCAAGACAAGCCGCTCTGGCCATGGAAACGCACTCCACGATAACAACGTTTCACTGACCCCGTCGCGGCCCGCTGCGCTTCCCACGCCGACTGCCCCCGCCTCGACCTCGACTCGCACCTCCTCCTCGTCTCGCAGCTGCACTGGCGTTGCCTAGGCTAGACTTAAGCGGCTCGGCCAGCGAGAGGGTCACCGACACCGTCGACTTGGTCCGCGACTGGTAGACGAGGTCTTCGTCCTATCAGTAAGCGTCAGCGCGAGTACAAGCAGGGAGGGAGGACCGCTTTGCGCACCTCATCCGCGGGTGTGACCTCGTCATGCACGATTTTGCTACCCGTCACGACTTCTATTCTGACGTTTCCAGAGTCTGCGCCGTCGGCTCCTTCCGCCGACGACGCGAAAGGTCCGGGAGGTTCGCCGGCTGGCAAGGCGTCGCGGATTGCGAGAGCGAGGGAGAGGCAAAGTGGGATGGCGGCTCCGAGGGCGTGTAGTGTGACGGTAGTGCACCTGGATCGTTGTTTCGTGTCAGTCTTCCTTCTTGCACGGAGAGCAGAGACAACCGTCGGCCGCTCGAGGGAAAACCAGTCTCACACAGCGGAACGCGACTCACCCTCGCTCGACAAACGCCTTGACACCCATCTTCAAGTACCCCGCAAAGCCCAGTCCTTGCCCAGTCGTCCCGCCCTTCTGCCTCTTGACCCATATCTCCTCCGCCTGCACCCCGTCCTTCAAGTCCTTCGCCCTGCCTCCGATCTTCGCCCCAGAAAGCGTCGACTTCGGCCGTACCGCAGCCGAGGAAGTTGGGGGATGGCCTGTGGAGAGCCTACGCAGTTTGCCTGGGTTCCGTTGGCGCTTCTTAGGAGGGGGAAGAGGAGGAAGAACGTCCTGGGCCTCCGCGTCGCTGTCCTGTGCGCTCCTCCTGCTTAGTCGCGGTTGTGAGGGCGTTTCTGGGACCTGCGAGACCTGCGTCGATGGTTCCTGCTGCAGAGAAGACGAATCGTCGCCTGATCTACTGGCGGAAGAGGGATCGGGAGGAGCTGCGACACGGGGACGTTTCGCGGGCCGCTGCTGCGACGGCGTTGTCTGCGAAGATGCTTGAGACGACTGTGACGCAGCCAGTGCGCGCTTCAAAGCGTTTGCCATCGTGCAGCAAAGCGTTGTGGTGAAGAGACGGTCGTCGAGGAGCAGCTCACTTCGCTCGCGTACTTGGCGCTGAAGAACGACCAGGACTGTCGCTGTACTGCTCTTGCTTTATACTTGAGCTTCCTACACCCCACCTTCGCCGCAGTCGCCCTTCGCCTGGACCGACACAGCCCGCGACTTTTCGGACCGGTGCAAGGGGTTCGCAGAGGGCAGTGGGAGGAGCAAGAATAGACTGATTGCATCGAATGTGAGTTTTCAGCGCCAGTCATCCCGTTTGGCGGCTTGCAGGAGGGTGCCACAGCCCGTTCAAGCAGCTGTCGATTCGAAGAGGAGAGGTCGACCATGTCGAAGCGTTCCGTGTGAGTTGACGTTTCATGCCACTGCAGAGACGACTCGCATCAAAATGACTTCTACACTCCTCACCCGCTGCACCTGCGGGTCGACCCTGACCCGTTCCCTTCGTTCCTCGCCCTCTTCATTCCGACGACCATTCCTCTCGGGACCCAAAGGACCTCCGAAGCCCGGTATGTCACGAACTCGAACACTGCGGCCAGCGAATCGCAATGTCCCGAAAGTCGAGCCTCCTCCTCCACCACCACCACCTCCTCCCCCTCCTCCACCTCCTGCGCCAACTCAATCGCCTTCCCAGCCTCCTTTCCCGAGAGGTTTAGGAGGAGGCATGCGATCGAGTTCCCGCGAGCATGCCACTCCAGGGGACGAGGCGGGACGAAGCGGAGGCAGCGACGACCGGCGGAACGGCGAGCCAGACAGGCGTTTCTCCGGCGAACGAGATGCGCGCGGCACATACTACCCAAAGCGGCGAGTCGCCAATCAAAGCGCTCCAACCGGTGAGCCGAGCAACCAGCGAAATCCCCCAACTTCCGAACGTCGGAAGCTCGTCAATGACGCTCGACGGTATGCACTAGAGCGCGAACGGGATCGGCTTGCGCATGTCGCCATCGACTCGGATAAATACGACTCGAGAACCAAGGAGAAGATCGAGCGGTCCGCAAAAGCGATCGGCTACCCTCCCAACGAGATCGGCGCACGCGTCGAGGAGCATCGACTTCGCAGTAGGCGTCAAGGAGGCGTTCCGCCTGTCGAGACGAGCAGTCGTCCCGCCCCCGTAAAACCGGTGCGAGAATCTGTCGTCTCGGAGCGAGAAGGAAGGGGCCCCCGCAACAAGGACAAGCGCGGACGCGGAGGGCGGGACAACGGCGGCTTCATGAGCAAACAGGAACGCGAGGCGGAAGAACGCGAGCAGCGCGAGTTGGAGCGGCAATGGGCGGCGAAGAAGGAGAAGGAGGCCAAGCTGCTGGCGCAGGCGCGCGAGCGCGAAATGCCTCGGGAGCGGTCGATGAACCAGGTCGAGCTACCGTCAATGCTCCGGATGAGCGATCTGTCGCAGCTGCTCAGGCGGTCGATGTGTGCGTCTTGTTCAGTCAGGCGACTCGACAGCAAGCTGACCTTGACCTTTCCCGCAGTCAGGGTCAAGGTTGCGGCTGAGCAGATTGGCTTGGAGGACACACGACCGGAACGTAGTGAGTGGGACGGCCCGCGTTCGCTGAGTCGCAAAGTACTGACCGTCAGCCACGCAGTGCTTGTTGCCGAGGACGCCGCATTGATCGCTCTCGAACTCGGCTTTGACCCCGTCATCGATGACGAGGCCGGCTTCGACCTGTACCCTGCTCCTCCTGCACCGCCTGAGAAGCTTGCGCCTCGTCCTCCCATCACCGGTATCTTCGGCCACGTCGACCATGGCAAGACGTCTCTCCTCGACGCACTCCGCTCGACTTCGGTCGCTGCAGGCGAGGCAGGTGGTATCACGCAGCACATTGGCGCGTTCGAGGTCAGTGTCAACGCGATGGTAACGAACCTGCGGGCCAAGACGGAAGGACTCCCTGCTCCTCCGCCTTACGAACCGAAAGAGGGCGACCCGACTATCACCTTCCTTGACACACCCGGTCACGCCGCCTTCACCGCCATGCGTGCTCGCGGGGCAGGCGTGACGGACGTCGTTGTCCTTGTCGTCGCAGCCGACGACGGCGTCAAGCCCCAGACGGAGGAGGTCATCGGGTTGATCAAGTCTGCGCCCGACGTCAGTCCTGTCGTCGCCATAACCAAGGTCGACAAGCCCGGCGTCGACACGAAGAAGGTCAAGCACGGCTTGATGGCGGCTGGCATCGATGTCGAAGAACTCGGCGGCGAGATTCCCTGCGTCGAGGTGTCGAGCGTGACTGGCCAGGGTCTCGCAGAGCTCCTCGAGACTATCTCTGCGATTGCTGAGGTCAAGGAGCTCAAAGCGGAGCGAGAGGGACGCGTTGAGGGGCGCGTGTTGGAGGCGCGAGTTGACCACGGACGAGGGTGAGTCGCGGCTGTTTTTTCTCAGTCTCCCCCTCGCTCGTCGCGCTCAGCCGCAACGTTCGCAGAAACGTCGCGACTATTCTTGTCACCCGTGGTTGTCTTCACTCTACTGCGTCTCTCGTTGCGGGAACGACCTGGGCTCGCGTGCGCACGCTTCTCCCGCCATCCGGCGACCCTGTCGAGGCCGCTTACCCCGGTCAGCCTGTCGAGGTGACTGGCTGGAGGGACCTTCCCGAGGCAGGCGACCTTGTTCTTGAGGCCGATTCGGAGGACGATGCAAAGAGGTGCATCGCGAACAGGCTGAGGAGGGCGGAGGACGAAAAGATGGTGAGCGAGGTTGAGGTCATCAACGAGAAGCAGAAGCGCGACGCGGAGATCCTGAGGATCCGGCGGGCCGAAGAGCGAAAGGCGAGGGAGGAGGGCCTGCGTGGCAATGCTGTCTCGCACGCCGGCGATGTTGCGGTCGAGCAGCTCACGGCGACAGGCGGCGGTGACGAGGTCAAGGAGCGACTGCTCGTCATCAAGGCGGACGTGAGCGGAACCGTCGAGGCTGTCGTCGGCGCGCTCGAAGGCATCGGCAACAACGAGGCGAAGGTGAAGATTATCCGGGCTGAAGTCGGTGACGTGCATGAGGGAGACCTTGATCTCGCCAGGACCGCAGGCGGTGCGCTCGTTTCCTCTTCGTCACTTCTCTCTTGGCAAGTGCTCACGGACTCTTTCTTCACGCAGCCGTCATTATCGGTTTCAACGTCGAGGCGTCAGTAAGCATCATGAGGCAGGCGGCTCAGAATCCCCCGGTCACCGTCCATGTTTCGCCCATCATCTACCGGCTTGTCGAGATCGTCCGCAAGGAGACTGCCGCCCTCCTGCCGCCTCGCATCGAGATTCGCGTTCACGGCGAGGCGACCGTCCAACAGATCTTCGAGATCAAGGTCAAGGGCAGGAAGACGCCCAAGGTCATCGCCGGGTCGAGGTGTTCGAACGGAGTCTTCTCGAAGGCGAGGAAGGTCCGCATCGTCCGCAATGGCGAGACGATCCATACAGGTGAGCTGGCCGCCTTCCTGAAGTCCTTAGCGCGACGAGTTTAACGCCTTCTCTCCGCAGGAACCGTCGCGACGCTCAAGCAGGTCAAGAAGGATGTGCTGGAGGTCCAGAAAGGCGTGGAGTGCGGTATCGCCATCGAAGACTTTGACGACCTGCAGGCCGAAGACCTCATCCAGAGCATCGAGGAGGTCCCGGTGGCGCGCGAGCTGTGAGGTGTTTGTAGCGCACACAGACTTTCGCAACGCAAGTTTCGCACTTCTCGCATTCCTTGACCGAGGAAGCAATGAGCGCAATGCACAGTTACATGAAGAGCGGAGCTGTGAGGACATAGTGCGAAGGGAAGACGAGTCTCAAACGAAGGAGACGACATGATGAGCTTGGCAAACGAAAAGAGGAACAATGACAAGGGAACAGCGGAACATGAGAGAGGAGACGGTGAGCAGGCGTAGTCTAAGTCTGCGTCAAGCAAAACGTCGCAGGGAAGAAAGGAAGAGGAATACAAAGGCTGAGTGTGAGAGCGAGTAGCCGTTGAAGATGCGAAAGGGTATGGCTGTTGAGCCAATAGGGATGGATGCCTTCAAGAGGCGGGCGAGCCGGACGAGGGCGACGGCGACGCTCCGGTGGCGGACCTCGGCGAGCCGGCAACGGCGGTACTCGCGCCAGTCGTCGGTCCGCTGGTGATAGCAGAGACGGGCGCGATCTTCTTCCTCAACGCTTGAAGGCGGCCGGTGATCGACTGGACGAAGCGGGTGACGGTTGTGCGGTCTTCCTCGATCTCGGCAGGCGTGGCGGTGTTGGGCGTGCGAATCGTGTTGTCGAGGAGGGCGTACAGCATCCACAGCGCCGTCTCGTACGCTGTCTCGCAGTCGGTCGGGTTCTCACCGCGCAGCTCGTTGACGGCGGCGGCGCGGGACTGCGGAGCGGGAGAGGTCAGTCATTCCTCAAGTCAGCTTGGGCTCGCAGCACGGACGCACCAGCTCGAGCGCGCGATCGTACACGAGCTTCTCAGCATAAGTTGCCGACTCGGGGATTTCTTCGCCGCAACGCGTCTTGGCAAAGTCGGCCTTGTCGAAGCACTCGTTGAAGCGCTGGCGGAACCATTGCACGGCTGCAAGCGCGAAGCTAAATGTCACTTTTCGAAGACAACAAGCGGAACGAGATCTGCACGCACCATCGTTAAAGTCTGCGCTAGCCGCTTGCTGCTCAGACGGCCTGTTTGCCCAGTGCTTCCTCGCGCGCTCGATCCCCTTGCTCAAGAAAGCCAGCGCCTTGAGGTAGAGCATCATCGCCTCCGCAGCAAGTACGTCGGCCCTCGCCGTGCTGGCCATGATGAGCGGCCGGTCCGACGACGACGACGATCCGCGCCTCATCGATGGCGAAGTCGGGATTGGTGAGAAGGGGTTGCTAACGTTCGCCGACTGCGCCTGGGCTTGCTCGCGCGCTGCGAGGTGCGAAAAGTACGAGGGCGTGCCGAGAGAGGTTGTCGAGGTCGACGCGGCAGGCGTAGGAGGGAGGATCTGCAGGATCTTCGAGTCGGCAAACTCGAAGAGCACGAGCGCCTTCTGGGCGATGTCCTCGAGGTCGGCAAGCACACGCTCTTCCTCCGGGTCTACCGCCATGGGCGCCGTCATCGACCGAGGGATAGGCTTACGCGCCGAGCTGCGTCGAACGAGGATGCCGTCCGTCGGGCTGCCAAAGATCTTGAGCGACGAGAGATTGCTGAATGCCTTGGCGAGCGCCGCTGATGGGCTGCCGACGAGAGCGAGGGGCGAGCCGGGGAAGCGGTCCATGCTGCGAGGTGAATTAGAGAGGAAGGAGAGCGGGCGAGGGGAAGACGAGAGCGAGTAAGGGTGGTGAGGTGTAGGTTGCGCTCGTTGAGGGATCGCAAAGGGCAGCGTCGAGTCACCTGCTGCGCCACCCGCAGGAGGGAAGGGCGATGAGGGCGAGGAAGAAGACGGCGGCGAAGATCCCGTTCCCGCAGGGTTGCCGACCGAGCTAAGCGGCCGCGTCAAGAACCCCCGCGACGGTCTCCGCGCAACAACACCCTCTCGTCGCGGGTTCTGCTGAGCGAGTTCGTCGGCAAGAGCGTTGATCTCGACCGTCCGCTTCTCGACTACGACGTAATCCTTGCCGAGAACCGAGTCGTTCGAGTCGGTCATCGAGTCGCTCGTCTCGTTCGTCGCCTTGAAGCGCTCGATTGCAGAAGGTGGTGCAGGCGAAGGCGGAACGGGCGATTCGCTGCGGGACGGAAGCAACGGTGAGCCCTTGCTGTGGAGAGCGGCGGAGAACGCGACTAACCTGCTCCGCCTGCTAAGCGTTCCCACCGGCGTCTCCACCCTGACCTGCTGTGCCGCATAATCCTTCGTCCTGACCGCCTCACCACCCACCGCCGCTTCTTGCTGCCTCGGCGCATAACTCGGTGTCCGCCTCGCAACGGGCGGCGGACCCCCAGCGAGTGGCGGGGACGGCGAAGAGCGTGCCGCAGACGAAGGACGACGCGCGAAAGGTGGTGGGTCGTCCGATGTTGCGAATCGAGAGATGGTTTCTGGCGGAGGAGTGGACGTGACGGAAGGGACGGGTGAAAGGGCGGATCCGAGAGCTGGGGAGGGCGAGGCGCTTGAGGGACGCGGGTAGAGCAGTCGTGGAGGACCGGGCGAAGCACGAGGGACGATCGGAGTGCTCGATTGTTGCGTGGCGAAAGCGGCTGGAGGGACGTTTCCGAATGTTCGGCGGTCCGTCGAGTTCGCTGCGACCGACTCGGGCGGGACAGCGGGCGGTCCACACGCTGGGTCTCGCTTGCCTGTTGCCTGTCCTACTCGCGCCGAGACCGACTCGGCCGACGAGAAGCTCTTGAGCTGAGCGACAGCCGCCGCTTCACGGAAGAAGTCCTCGAACGACATGCGCTCCGATGGATGGCGCTTCAAAAGCCGTCGAATCAGCGTCTTGATGTCTCCCGCAACCTTCGTCGGCACCTTCCCGGCCTCGACCTCGTCCGACCGCTTCTCATCCGGAAACTTGATGCGGTCTTCGCCGCGCTCGATCTTGCGAAGAAGCTCGACGTGGTTCTGTGCGCGGAAGGGAGGCTTCCCAACGCTCATCTCGAAAAGGACGGCGCCGACGGACCACAAGTCGGCTTTGGCGTCATACTTTTCGTAGCGAAGGATCTCGGGCGCCATGTAGAGCCTGTCCCGAGCGAAGGATAAGCTTGAAAAGGAGTTGGAGGCGCTTGATTTGGACGCACGGAGATCCGCAGAGCGTCTCGGCCATACTCTGACTGGGCAGCCATCGCGCGAAGCCGAAGTCGGCAACCTTGAGGACGGGAATGCCTGGAGGATGGCCCGCTTCGAGGTCTGCTGCAGATGCGGGCTGGAGGAGGAGATTCTGCGTAGGAAGCTAGGTGAGGAAGGCAAGGAAGGAGAAAAGGAGACGGAGCGGACCTGAGGCTTGATGTCGCGGTGGATGACATTCTGAGATCGCAGGAATCGCAGGGCATCGACTGTAGGATGCATGAACAGCATAGAGGATCACCTGATCAGTGAAAGAAGGCAGGCGAGCAAGGGCAACTGCGACCCACCGAGCTGACCCAGGAAACACCTCACAATCGCCTCGTTCAACCCTCCCTCCTTCGGGTGCGGGTACAACACCTTCTCCGGCCCTCCCGCAGGCCCTCTCGAGTCGGGCAAGAGACCTTGATTCGACGCCGTGAGAGAGGGGAGGTCGCCCCGCCTGCGAATGTAGAGCGAGAGGTCGCCTGCGGAACAAAAGTCCATGATGAGGTAGATGTGCGAGTCGGTTTTCTGCGCGAAACGGAGGTCGTAAGCAGGTGTTGGGAATAATTAGCCGGAAATCCGCCATGCTGAGGCGGAATGACGGAAGAAGGCGAGAAGATGGACGGAACGAAACGAGAACGGACCAGGCAGTCTTTGAGCTCGACGATGTTGCGGTGGGTGATACGTTTGAGGATGGAAATTTCGGACTCGAGGTTCTCGAGGAGCTTGCTGGTCAGCTTGCTCCGAATGACCGACTTGATCGCCACGGGAGCGTGCGTATCCTGCAGCAGGTAGGAGAAGCGGCAGGGCGACGAGCCCCGGTCAGCTCCCTGTTCTCGGGAAACGAAGGATATACGATTCGCTGCGAGCGTCCTAGTCGCCTTAAAGCACCGAGTAAGGGCCGACCCGACTCACCTGCCTCTCGCCGCGATAGACGGTCGCGAACGACCCCCTGCCAATCTCCTCCTCGATCAAGTACGGTCCGATCCTGTCCTGATCGTCGGCATCGCGCCTGGTGGCATGTCGCCTGGCGTGTCCGTGCGTGCGGTGTTGCGGAGTCGGCGGGTCGTGGATGTGGGGGCGATGAGAAGAAGGGGGGTCTGTCGAGCGCGGGGTGGGCATGCGCGCCCCTCTAGGTGTTGCGTGTGGGGATTCTGTGAGTGCGCTCGCTGGGCGTGCTGGTGCAGACGCCGATGCAAGTGGGCGAGAGCGGTGGCGCAATCAGGCGATGAGGCGAGGAGGAGAGGAGGAGGAGGCGAGTCGAGTGAGCTGGCGGGACGGGAGTCTTGCTGGCGTGCGTGCAGTTACAGTGCCAGTCGTTCAGGCAGGGCAGTCCAGTAGCAATCGCTTTGCCAGCGAGGTGACTCTCGTAAGACGCGTAAGTTGTTGAATCGAACGAGTCAACCCAGACGAGTCGCAAGCTGACGGAGTAAGCGTGTTCTTCGAAGCACACAGAGGGCCCCACAAGTCGCGCTTCTCCCTCCGTCTCGTTCGAGGCGTCAACTCGCTCCGTCGCGTGACCCTCTCCCGGCTCGTCAAAGAGGATGCTCCTACTCATTGTTGCAGCGACGAGCAGAACTCGACTACTCTCGCTCAATGTACGGCGGCATCCTGGCGGTCAGGGATCAGCTTGCCAGGGTTCTGCAAGGCGTAAGGAGAGGAAAGTGTGAGTGGAACACTAGGAGGGTTGAGGATCGAGGGTCGTTCAAGAACAACGCACCATGATGTTCTGCGGGTCGATGACGCGCTTGATCTCGCGCAAGAGCTCAACCGTTCCCGCTCCAAGCTCGTTCTCGACGTAGGGCTGCCAGGGTACCAACCCATATCAGCTTCTCTCCACACTCGTCAAAGTGAGGTGAGGGGTAGCGAACCTTCTTGCCAATACCAACTCCATGTTCGCCCGTCGCAGTCCCATCCATCCGCTGCGCCCGCTCAACCATGTTGTGCACCAACCGCTCGACCTTCTTCAGCTCTTCGTCCGTGCGGAAGAGGAGGAGAGCGCTGCGACGCAAGGTTGATTAGCTTTCGAAGGTGAGGTGGAACGGGAGGACGGACTGGAAGTTGCCGTCGCCGGCGTGGCTGACGATGGGACCTTTGATCCCTTCCTTCTCGATATCCGCCTGCGGGAAAGGATGTCAGCGTTACGCTCGTGCCTGCCAGATCACTACAACACCGCGCAAAGCGGTCACCCTCGCCGGGTGTCCGAAAGCGAGCGTTCACGTACCTTTGTCTCAGCAATCAACTCCGGGAACCTCGACAACGGCACACACACATCCGTCACCCAACACTTGGCGCCCTTGACGTACTCGATTGCGCTCCACAGCGCAATCTTCCTCGAGTGCCAGATCTCATCGGCTTCTTTGTCGGTTCGCGCGAAGGTAAAGTTTGAACCCGAGTTGGAATTGGTGATCTTGCCTGCGTGCGAGGACTCGTCAGCGTTGCCTGAGAGAGTGCGAGACGTGGACGCACGAGTCCGCTCGATGTCGAGTTTCATCTGCTCCGGCGTTCCGCTAAACTTGAGGAACAAGCTGCCCGGCCCCTCGTCAGCTTCCGTTCTCCTTTGCCGTCCAAACCAAGCACGCACCTCGGCTTGACCGGCCACTGCCTAACCTTGCTCTCCTTGTTGGTCGCATCGACCATCACATCATCCAGCAGCTCGATACAAGCGAGTGAGATCCCGTTCTGGACAAGGTCGCGCGCTGCGGCTGCTGCGGAGGCAATGGTCGGGAAAGAAGAGACGGCGACGGTTGTGGGGAGGGCGGGGGAGAGCTTGAGAGTCGCTGTTGGGCGGAAAGCGTGAGTGCGGGGCAGTGAAGGGAAGGGAAGAGAGGCGAGCTGACCTTCTGTGACGATTCCGAGCGTTCCCTCGGCACCAATGAACAGTCGGCTGAGATCAGGACCGACCGACGACTTTCTACCGGGTGGTGAGTGGGGGGATCAGCAAGGTGTTGCGGAAGGAAGACGGGATTGACGTACTTTGCTCGTTGCCTCGTCTTGATCACCTCGCCGCTCGGCAGTACCACTGTCAAGCTGTGCGTTGAACAGTCAAGGGATGCGACGAAGGCTGAGAGGACGGAGAGAACGCACTTGAGAACATTGTCGCGCATCGTGCCATACCGGACAGCGTTCGTTCCGCTTGCGCCAGTGCCGATCATGCCGCCAATCTGCGCGCCACTATGTACGTTGGACAAGGCATCAAGCCGTACAGCCGTCTTCAGCTGAGAACCGACGGCAAAACCAGGAGGCCGGACGCACGGTGCAGGGTCGACGGGAAAGAAGAGGGGGATGTTCCGTTCCCGCAGCTCTGCGTTCAGCGCGTCGTACGAGATGCCGGGTTGAACAACCGCGTCCAAGTCCTCAGCTGCGAGGAGGACGAGGATCAGCAGACGGGACGAGGAGAATGCAGTGGCGAGACGAACGGTGAATGGCCAAGATGTTGTTCATGTTCTCTGAAAAGTCGAGGACGAGTGCGAGGCCGGGTGCGAGGTCGTCGACCGAGACGTGGCCGTCGCGAGCGAGCTTGTCGTGTGCAGACTTTTCGGACGGGTTGTTTGGGTAGCCGAGGGCCGTGGTGTGGCCTGTGGGCGGGGACGTCAGGGCCACCAGGGAGTGAAAGGCTCGATAAGACGCACCTTCGAGTGAAGTGCCAGCGCAATAGGGGATCAAGGGAATGCTGTGTTTCGAGGCGGTCTTGACGATCTGGACGACGTCCTCTGTCGATCGAGGGTACAGCACGGCGCCGGGCAGACCAGTCGGTCCATGTGCGGCTGGTGCACACCCTTCAGTGCTTCTGCTCACGCGTGGAGAGCGAAAGGAACGCACCCCATTCGTTGTAGCCGTGGTCGACGAGCGTATCCCGGTCCGTCGCGAGGCAATCCTCCGGGAGCCAGCCCTGGATCTCGCTCATGGCTTTCTCGAATCCTTCTGCAGTCGGTTCGCGGTACACCTTGTCTTCCTTCGCCTCTTCTGCCGCGCTCACTCCCGCCAACCTTCCAATCGCGTAGGTCGAGCTGCCGACGAGGGTGGAGAGGAGGACCAAGCTGAGAGCGCTGAATCGCTGAATAGGTCGCTTGAGTCCTGGGCGAGCTGGAGTCGCCGTGACGGGACCGCTGGGAGTTGCTCGTCGTTCGAGCGGATGGGGGCGAGAAGCGAAGCCTCGTCGAGGAGTAGTGGATCGTAGCAGCGGGGTTGCAGTCCTGGTGAGCATCCTAACGAGCAGCCCAGCCGGTCGAAGGAACGCGAGCGGTGGAAGAGGCGGCGGACAACTCGTTCTCCACCTCCTCCGTGCCGACGGTGCCGAAAGGCTCCGTTCGCCTCGCACCTCTCGCTGTGTACCTGAACAGTTGCGGAACGACATACTGTTCATAGCCAGACTCGTTTGGCGTGAACCGGAGACCGCCCGACCGCCCGACCGCCAGCTCGCTTGCGCTCCTCCTCCTATTAGCGGTTCTCATCAGTCGACGGGTCAAGAACGGCGACAAAAAACTGCCCGCGAGGGATAGTGAAGTATTATTGATATTGCTGCGACCCGCTTTTGCCGCCCAGGAACGCCTCACACCGCAACACTCGCCCGCTTCTCCCTCCTCCTGCTTGTGCCCGCCTTCTCCTCATCATCCTCGTGGTTCGAGTCCTCGGACTCGCTGCTCAACAACTCTGCGTCACCGGCACCTCGCTTGCCGACCGCCTCCTTGCGCAACGGCACCCCCGCTTCCTCGTTGTCTCCCTCCACTGCGTGTCCCTTCCCTTTCCACCTCGCTGGCTGGCGACCAAACCGCATCTTCGGCAAGCTGTGGGCGATATGACTGTACCCACTGCCTTTACCGAGGCTCTGCGAAGTGCCGCCTGACATGAACCCGATCGCGAGGGCGGAGACGGCGAGTTGGAGCAGGCACGAGATGACGAGGAAAGCGATAATGACCGTCTTGATAGGGCCCCAACTACAGTTAATGAGCTTGGTGACGGCACCAGAGCTGGGAACCTGGCCGACGGCGCCTGCGGCGCTCGAGCTGTACGGAGTTGAGGATCCAGTGAGGCTGGCCGCCGGCCCAGGATGAGGAGCGAGGCGAGACGCACCAGAGCTTCGTCACATCCTCCTTCGCGGCCCAGTACCCGTACGCGCCGGCTTCGATCAGCGCAAGGAGCTGCTCGGCCCTCGTCAGCATTGTTGCGCTCTCGCTTGATCTCGGGGAGGACTTACGATACCGAGCCCGCCAATCTCGGGACCGGAGCAGGCGCAGAAAACGAGACCCACGAGCAGCGCGATCAAGGACGTCGCACCGCCGATGTATTGAGCGATGGAGACGCCGTCGGTTGGCCATTGCCGGGCTTTGATGCTGGGCCAGAGATAATACTGTGAAGGAGGGAGGGTTCAACCCTTCGAGCGTGTCCTGGATGATGGAAACGAGCAGACGAAGGTCGAGCCAGCGAGTGCAAGGAGCATGAGTACGTTCAAGCCCTGCCAGCAGTCGTAATTAGTCGAGGAGGCAGGAGACTCGAAAGCGGGAGGACTCGCCTGCAGGACCTTGCGGAGGATCCCGGTGAGGCACATGGTCGCTCACTCTCGATGGCGCCTAAAGAGGGTGTGGGAGAGGGGAAGAAGCCAAACGTGAGACTCGACGTGCTGGACATCCGCGGACCTTCCGAGGTGCGCGGATGTCATGTGGCGTGCCTCAGAACAAGACACGAGAACTAGGAGCACCATGAAGCCGCCAGAACGCCTGCCTGGACACCGTTGACCGTTGACCTTCGCAACCCCGGATTCGATTCATCAAGCGCTTCCTACGATGTCCCGACAAGCAAGCGAGTTCCCGTCACCACCCACGTGAGCCTCGAATAGGGCGCTGGCCTGCGGACCGAGCAGGGAAGCGGGGTGAGCGTCCTCGACGACCAGTAGACGAGGAGGAAAAGATGCGCACCTCGAGTCGGTGGCTCACTTCGCCATCATCTGCCTGTCGGTCGTGATCGTAGGAGGTCAGCTCGAGCTTAACCGCTGATTCCGCCGGTTCAGCGAGACGCAAACGCACTTGAGCCTCTCCTCCTCTTCCTCCTGCTCCCTCGTCCCGTGCGGGACGTGCATGAATGTGTGGTGCGGCGAGTCACCCTCGCGGTGGCTCGGCTGGAGGATCTCGGCGTGCGGGATGTCAACGGGCTCGCTGGAGGTCGTCGACGTGCTCGACGTCCTCGTATGGCCGGTCGATTCGGACTCGCCGGTGAAGGTGGAGGGCTGCGCAGGGCGTCAGGGTGAGCTGGGGACGAGTACACGAGTAAATAGGGCTGAAATGCACGTCGATGTTGCCCGTCGGGACGACGCGAAGCTTGTGACCGCCTTCGGGGAGGTGGGGAATATTCGAGGAGTGCGGGCCTTCGTCGGACCTGTAGGCCACTCATAACATCAATAGTGAGCTGTTCGCGACTGCCGGAAGACGCTCACATCGTTTCTGGCGTGTGCGAGAGAGGTGGAGAAGCGAGAGAGACGAAAGTCAGCTGCTCGCGCTGCACCACCTCGTCAACATTGAATGACAGGCGGTATGGGCGTTATTTGCAGCCGACCAAGACCTTTTAGCGGGACGCTAACTCGCACGGACGTCCGGGGATCGTTCACGGCGGCCAATCCCGCCTGTTCACCTCGCGGTACTCTCGCTGTCCTCCTTTTGCAGCTACGCATCCCAGGCAGCTAAGATTTGGCAGAAGAGTAGAGAAGAATGCTCTCATGGTATTGGGAAGACAGGGCCGTACGCTTGTCCTCGTCAAGTGAAGATTCTGCGATGTTGCAAGTCCTCCCTCGAATCCCGCCCTACATGCGCCCGAGTCCGTCGACACTGTCCTCACTGTCCGTGTGAACGCTCGAATTCCTCTGCGACTGTTTCACCTGACCCGCGTGACTCGAGTTCCCGGACCTCCCCTCGCTCTTTAACATGCCGGAGTCTCCGCGCCGCAACATCCCCTTCTCCGCCTCCGATGTCTCCGAATCGCTCTTGTGGCTGAAGTCGCTCCACTCGTTGCTGTCCGCGCGGGTACGGTGGTGGCCGGACGAGGTGGAGCGAGAGAGAGAATAAGAATCGTCCGGAGGAGGCGAGGAGCTGCCTCCGCCGCGGCCAAAGACGAGGATAGCGGGCTGGACGAGGACGGTGGCGATGAGGATCTGTTCTTGACCGTCTTGTTAGCGGGGATAGAGCTCCAAGACCGACGTCAACAAGGAAGTCGGGCTCACCACGTAGAAGGCGATCTTGCCGGCTCCGCTGCAGAACAAGCGCGTCCAGCCGTTGCCGGTGCAGGAACTGGCGAACCCTGTACCAAACATCTGCCAAGCCCAGAAGACGGCGCAAGCAGCGGCGACACCCTGTTTGCCACGTCCATGTTAGCTCGGCTCTCCGCGTGACAGAGAGGCACGCCGGTGCACCAAATTCTCCCACTTGTACCACCTCTTCGCCATGATCGAGGGCGCGAAGGACATGCCGACCGAGATCAAGCCTGCGACGGCGGCAACGGTCGCCAGAAGGCTTGAGCTGCTCGAAGCGAGGTTCGAGGTCGACAAGCCTGAGAGGGCGGGCCTGCGAGAGGGCGAGTCTCTCAGTCAGCGGAAAGAAGGGGACGCAGATCCGTCGAGATTTACGAAAAGACCGATGCTGTGACAACGAGGAGAATCGCTCCTGTGATCTGGGGGCGCATCGTTAGGGAGGCGCGGCGACGCTGCTTGCAGGCGCACCTTGATGATTAGAGAGATCTGCATCGTGCAGAGTGTCCCGTACGGAAGGAGGGAGAGAGAGGAAGAGGAAGATTCGGAGGATCCTGAAGGTCCGCGGATTCTCCGTCGAGAAGAAGGAGGTCGGAAGAGAGGACGAGGCAGGCCTTGCAGGCGGTGAGGCGGGACAGTCGTAGGCGTACTCTTCGGCTGAAGGAAACGGGACGGCGCCAAGCTGGGGCGGTCGGCTGGATCGAAGGAGGAGCTGGGACGGCCAGCGGAAACGGCCAGCGGAAGACTTTCCGCTGGCTGTGAGGAGGCGGGACGACTCCACAGAGAGGCGGTCGGCGGAGGCGGCGAAGCTGGCGTGCGAGTAGAGGCGGATCGCGCAGTTGCGCGCGCGATGGCCGGTCGCGGAAGTGCAGCCGCGACTCGCGAGGAGGCGGCGCGATGCCCGGACAAGCCGGTGGGCGCACGTAGTGCTTTGGGAGAGCGGTTTGTAGCGAAGGGAGAAGGCGACCCACCAGGCCGGACAGTGGAACGACGCCGTGGCAAGGCTGTCGGCGGAGGCGTCCCAGGAGTGGAAGCGTTGAACGGACATGCCCGGTCGTTCTGGCGTCCGCGAAAGCAGCGAGTCTCGCAGTCAATCGCCCATTCTGGCAGCGCGATGTGGTCGACCGTGTGTTGAGGTATTCCGGGGCGAAAACCAAATTTTCGTCGAGACACTGCCTCTCCGTAACGAACTCTGCTGAGATCGGTCGTACTTCTGAGGTTCCTCTAGAGGAACACGACCTCATCATCCGGTTCCGCCGCTCCATCCGTTGTGCGCGGGTAGTCATTCGTCAGGAAGGCGTGAGCAGCTTCGTAGGCTTTGTGGACCTCAGTAGAGGCAGAGGGGACGGGCGAGGCAGGCCGGCAATTCGGATGGGTCCTTGAAGTTCTTGGGAGAAAAAAGTCCCAGAAAGCCTGCGGGAGGAACAGGTCAGCTGAAGCAGACAACAGACTGGTGCGGACGAAGCGCACTGGGCGGTCCGGAGTGACATATTTGGGCTTCAGGCGGTCGGAATCATGTTCGAGAGTAGGTTTGGGCTGTAGAGGTGTCTGCATTGTGTCGAAAACGTGTCGTGACGAAGTGACGGAGGGCGAGGAAGAGGAAGAGGGGTGGCAAGAACGAAGGTTCGTGATTCTCCGTTGAGCGGGAGGATGGAAGCAAGGGTTCCGCAGAGCTGCAGAGCGAAGCGCGGGGTCTAGATGGGCGTCGAAAAGAAGCTGATGGGTCCCGGCGACGAGCTGCAAAGCCGGTTGAAGCGAGGAGGCAAGCCATGGTTCGAAATGCCCGGGGTAACCGGGCGTCGACGAGTTTGTCGAGAAGATGCAGAGTGCAAGGTCAACAACAGGGATTACTCCGTACAGTCGCACGCGCGGAAAGCGGAGGGCGTCAGAGTGAGGCGCGGCCGAGGAGGATCTTGAGGTCGAGGAGGACCTGCGAACGACGATCCAAGGGTGGGTCAACCGCTGTTATTGAAAGATAGCCTGGCCTACACAGTGATAAGCGAGCGAGAGCACCGGACAAGCTGCCAGACTCACATGTCGCAGCGCCCGCGTCCAGGTCTCGTCGCTCCCGAACTGAAGCTTGATCGAGACGTCGCCGATGCGGTCCTTGACGACGCTGTGCCCACAACCACGATGTCAGTTGTACAAGAGCATGGCTCGAGTTTATCCCGAACCCTCCTCCCGGGCGGCAGGGGGTCGAACCGCAATACGAAAGAATCTGAACTCACGCGTGCGGTAGCCTCACTCCTCGGTCCTTCCTCGTGACCCATTCGCTCAACTGCCTCAAGCACTCGAGGAATGCGACCATCGCCATATCGAACCGGCGGTTCTGGAGAAGGCGGGTGACGGCAAAGTCGCCTGATCCGTAGCTGTCCTCCCTCGTGGTTCCCATATTAGCTCCACAGCCCAAAACGGAGGAAAAGGTGGGGGCATGAAGACACGGAACGCACAGCTCGTACACTCCGACCGTCTCGCCCTTCTCTCCGACCTTCTCGATGCTCGAGAAACTTCCGCACGGCACAAGCTTGTACCCCTGGAACTCGAATGCGAATTTGCGTGCGATGGTGTGCAGGAGGAGGAGGGTATGGCCCCATGCGGCATTAATTTCCGGCCATTCGACCTACGTTCGAGAAGAGGGTAATTAGAGGGGAGAAGGAGAGGAAGAGCAAAACGCAGAAACGGGACGCACGGAGATACCTGGAAGCCGACCGAGCCGCAGACCGTTGATTGTGCCGAAGCCTGCTTCTTGTCCGATACAGAACGCGTCGTCTGCGGGAAAGGCAGGTCCAGATCCGTCAGCTAGCCGCCCCGTCAACATCGAGCTCGACCATGTGCTCGCGCTCACGCTCGAGCAAAGGGGCGGGGGGAGGGTCGGGAAGGGGGAGAGGCGCGGACTCACTGTAGACGTTTGTACGTTGCAACTTGTCCAGTTCTCGCTGACCGTTTGCGAGCCGCGTCTCGAGCGCCGATTGACGCTCGAGCAGGTAGTCGCGGTCGACAACGTAGAGCGAGTGTTGGCGCCAGAATCTGTCCGCACGTCTGGCGTGAGTCGAGCAGGCTCACATGGACGCCCGGCGTGCCCTGCTGGGAGCAGCTTCCGCGGACGAACTTCGAGCAAAGCAACCGAAACGTACTCTGCCTCCTCGCGCGCCAACTCCTCCTCTTCAGAATCGAGCGCGGCCTGTTCCTCGGCAAGAGAAGCCTTTTGCGCCTCGACCGCTTTGAGTTCGGCGATGGCGTGGGATTCGGCTTTGCGGAGCTGCGAAGGACGCACACCAGCGGCGGGTCAGTTGGCATCGTGCAGCTCGTACCAAACTTTGAGCTTCCTTGGGTCAGGGAGCGGCCAGCTCAAAGCCCGAAAGTATCCAGGCCGAGACGCACCTTCGCAATTTCCTTCTCCAGCGCTTCCCTGACCTCGGCATCCGTGGCAACTCCCAAGCTCTTCTTGACCTCCTCTCTTCTCCTCCCGACATCCCGCTCAAACCCGCTCAGTCGATCCTTCTCTTTCCGCAGTTCTTCGAGTTCATGGGTCATGAGGCTGAGGAGGGTCTCGGTGCATTCTGTGCAGAGAGGGTGAGTGAGGGACGAATTAGAGGAGAGGAGGTTGTAGAGGGAGGCCAGTTGCGAGAGGTGCGGAGTTAGGGAGGTCGGTTGCGTTGGCGAGGCAGAGGAGAACGGGTCGGAGGAGATGGTGGCTGGACGAGAGGCGGAGCCTGGAGCGGAGAAGGCGGCGGACGCGGTACCGAAGACTGAATCAGTCAAGACGACGAACGACTCTGTCGGTCCAAGTCCACTTCGAGGAGAGACAGTGGTCGAAGCGGATCTCGAGGTGGGTGAAGGAACGATAACTCGCTGGATTGCCGGGTTCGGCTGGACTCCCTGCTTCGTCGCGACGTCGTATAGCGGTCGCAAGCCAGCTGGAAGCCGTGCAGCGGCCTGTCGAGCATCGAGCGCTGCTCCCGGCCCCGTCCCTCCGACCCGCTTCACCCCGTCGCTCGCCACTGCCCCGCCAATTGCATTCCCCTGCAGTCGCTCCGACTGAGTGAGCAGGTCGTACGTCGAGGGCCCGAGCGAGGTGTGGGAGTCGGGTTGAGCGAGGTGGGGAGCGGGACGAGGTCGCGATGACGGCGAGGGCAGGGACGTTGGCTGGATGGGCTGGCGACAGCGCTGGCACGAGGGCATGACAGTCAAGCCTGGCACCCTGTAGAATTTCGTGATGGAATGGTCTTATGGCAACCTCCTCCTCCTCGCTCTCCCACCACCACATCGCTCGAAGCTCAGCTGCTGGGACGAGTGCCGTGATTGTGTACCCGTGGGAGCCTTAGTTGGCTCGTCCACACCCGCCCTAACGCGCAGATGGACACCCTCACCGCTCCTCCGCCTCTCTCGCCGCCCACCGTCCCAAACGGCACCTCGTTGCACGCCCAGGCGAGCACGAGCACACACACACACTCGCTGAAGGACCCACAGCCAGATCCGGCACTCGAGCGCGAACTCCCCGTCATCCTGCAGGACCTCGTCCCGCTCAGCTACATCATCGACCGCGTCGTTGCACAGGCTTATTCGGACCTCGCGAATCTCGTAGAGACGTACGCTCCCGTCGTTCTGCTCACACGTGTCCAACGAACGCTAACAGGCCTTGTATTGCAGCCTGCCGAGCCAGAACGACCAGGCGAGGAAGCGGGCGATTGTCGACTATGTCCTCCAGACGAGGAGGCAAGTCGTCAAGCTGCTTGTGCTGGCGAGATGGAGTACCGAGGCCGAGCGGATACAGCGGGCCATGGTGCGTTGAGGGCGGGCCCTTTCCCACCTTCTCCTCATTCCCATCAAGGACATGGCTGATTAAGGGTTGCCCTTTCCGCAGAACATCGTCGGCTTCCTCTCGATGCAGAACCACACCCTCGAGTCGACCATCACCTCCCTCACCGAAACCCGCACGATGCTCTCCGGCGCGCGAGTACGGAACTACGACCTCTCCACCGCACTCGCTGTCCTCTCTACCGGCACGTACACTGGATTGCCTGCATCGATGCGAGAAGGCTTCGAGGAAGGGGCGGAACAGATGGGCGACGAGGAGGTGATCGAGACGCTGAGAGAGGTGGATGAGGTGATTCGTTGGCGGTTGGTCATGGGTCGGGAGTATGTGCCGGAGCAAATGCGAAGACGGAGATGGAGAATCGGGGACGGGAGGGTGGTGTTTGGCGTGGAGGGACTATGGGAGGCCAGTTTTACGTACGGCGGCGGAAAGGAAGATCCGAAGGAGGACGAGGACGACGAGCGCGCAGAGGAGGGAGCAGAGTGGTTCCTCCTCGGCGTCAAGTTTTTGTTTCGCGTCAAAGACGTTCGAGGGGGTGAGTCCGCGCTCCACCTTCTCTCCTCCCGTTTGAGCATCCCTCGCTCAATTTCGAGCGCTTTCGCGCGATCGGTCGTGCAGTCTGGTCTTCGACTCCGATCGGACCGCTCAAAGACCACCTCATCGACCTGTGCAACCGCCAACTCCTGCGAAGACCCTATCTCCCTATGCCGCCCGAACCTCCTCAGCCTCCTCCCCCTCAGATCGAAGCACTGCCATCAACTGAGGCGGATGCGGATAAGGAGGAGCGGGAAAAGGAATGGAAGGAGATGCGGAGAGAAGTGCTCAAGAAGCGACGACGAGATAAGCCGCTGAATCGGGCTTACACCTTTCTCCGTCCGTACCTCCTTGTCTCCGTTCTCTCCGAGCGAGACTGACAAATCTCCGGCAACAGAACGTCTCGCACTGTCGTACCAGCTCGAAGCGGTCCATTCGACCGCGGCGAGGTTGGCGCAGACGAGCTGGAAGGGGAGTCTGCGAGTCGAGCGAGCAGAGCAGCAGAGGGAGGAAGTCAACGTCGAATACTGGAGGTGCGTTTCGTTGAGGCCCTGTCTGGTATCCAGCGGATCTCTTCGGGGAGACTGACTTCTGTTGTCTTGCCCATGTACGCACAGCTACCGACCCGAAGGCACAAGTATTGCACGGCAACCCCCCTCATCCGGCTCCCGTCCAGGTCCAGGCGGCACGATCGTATTCTCTCTCCGACCACCTTCTCCCTCGTCCTCATCTACCCTCGCAGCAATCGCACCACCCCCGTCTTCCACTTCTCGCCAATCTGTTCGCGAGCGCGCACTTTGCGCGGCTCTCGCGAAGGCTTCCTCCGAGACTTCTCCCACTCCTTCGACCTCCGACGCACCAGCAGCGGACGAGGCGACCTCCGACCCTGACGGCCCCTCCCGCCTCTCCGTTATCTGGCTTCCACCTCCCGCTTACGCCTCCTCCTCCCCCTCGATCGACCTCTCAGCTCTGTTAGGCTCGGATCTCGACGTCGAAGCCGCCATTCGACATATAACAGCTCGACATGCGCGGGAAACGGTCGAGCGGTTGGCGGAGGTTGTGATCGTGCAAGGTGGCGAGGGTTCCAAGGGAGCGCAGGTGGTCTATCCCTCGCAACTAGACAGCGGAGAAGGCAGGCGAATAGTCGAAGAAGAGCGGGAGGAGGTCCCGTATATCCACTTCCCGCTCGTCGGTCCTCATGCGGTCTCGGCACACGTCGTCCCGACGACCGGGCGCTTCGAGTTCCGACTCGCTTCCGCCTCCTCCGCCGCAGGAGAGGAGGGAGACGGTATGGAGGAAAGAGAAGGTTCAGTCGCGAGGGAACAGAGGTTGCGGTTGGCGACGGAGCGGATCGAGAAGGAGCGATATGGGGCGGTGCAGCCTGGGCAGCCGGCGCCGCAGGGTACATCGGGTGAGGACTCCTGGATGAGGGCGGTCGTGGACGTCGTGGCGCGGATCAGAGCATCCGTGCGTTTGGCCTCTTCTCTTTTGCGCAGCGAGGAGAGCAGTGACGCTTTCATCCTCACAGACCATCCTTGACGACCTCGAGACGCTCGTCTCGCTGCTTTCGCTTCCTCTCGCTTCTCCCCCAACCCGACGTCTCCCCCTAGCTCCGCGCGAATACTCGAAACTCGGCCCCAATCCCGCTGCTCTTACCGGCCGTGCTGCACACCTCTTCATCCCGCTCATTCGCTCGACCTCAAACTCGATGAAGGACTGGTTCGTGGTTCTTGTGCTGTTCGAGGAGGGTGTGAGGACGGCGTTGGTCAGGACGGAAGAGAGGAGTGACGGGATGGGCAGCTGGCTGGAAATTGGCGACGTTAGGTGGCTTGGAGGGGCGGGTGCAGTTGCTAAGGGGAAGGGGCGAGCGGGAGAAGGAGACGCAGAAGGAGGAGTCGGAAGGACGAACCTTGGATACGAGATCAAAGCCGAGACGTTGCGGAGCTTGTGGTGGCATTGCGTGTACGTTGCGCTCATTCTAACGATACAATGTTCGGAAGACTGACGAGTCGCGTATACGCAGCCATCGCGTCGCCCTTTTCAAGGTCGAACAGCAGCTCCATTCCCGGCGCATCACTTATCGCCTCGTCCAGCCTTCGCCGATCCATTCGACCATTGCGCCTTCTCCGCTATTCACCGAGCCCCTGAAGTTCGCGCACCTCGCTGTTCAGGCGGCCGACTTGCTCGCCCTGCCGGAAGCGGCGAAGGTTGCGAATGGAGAGGGCGCGGTTTTGTGCGTTGTCGGCAACGGTGGGCTTCTAAGGGTGCGTTCAGGGCGACATATATTCTTATGGTACTGTACTGATTACTACTCTTGCAGACTACGCTCCACGTCCGACTACGGCTGTCCCTCGCCTCGTCCCTCTTCTCGCCTTCGACCAAGCTTCCCCCGAACGTTCTTCTCAACCCTTCACGGAGCCTCCTTGTCCTAGCAATCGAAGGCGACCTGGACGGCGCCATGGAACGACTATTGCGGTTCGTCCTGCCTCTTTCTTCGTCCGCCTCCATCCTTGTGTCTGACCTTCGTCATGTTGCAGCGCTTACGCCATCCTCGCACGGGCACTTCTCGACGCATCGTGCACGAGCTGTCGCCGTCAAGCAGCCCTCAGCAACCGCAAATTCGCCGAAGCAGGATAAGGCGTAGCGCTGAATCGGCAAACGGTGCATCGTGTTGCTCGGTGCAGATGGTTGAGGCGCTGCGTACGAGTTGCTCGTTCCCAATTCGTCCCAACCTCGCTGTGACTCTCGCTGTGACTCGCCCTTCGATGTCTGCCTCGCTGGATCTGCGGAAAGTCCGCCGCTCGCTGGGGGGCTCGTCGACCGCCTTTGCCTTCTCGCGTTTGCTGTTGACCGGTGATCTGCTATGACTGGGCGCTTGACGACTCGCTTATCGTACACCACTATGCAGAGCCCGGACGAGGTTAACGCACAGAGCGCGTGCATCTTCTCTGACGCCTCTTCTTCTCGCTCACCGTGTGTCGTCATTCCGCAGTCAGGACGAATGTGTCCTCCACATCTAGTAGAACAGCCATGAGGTACAGGCTGACTATTGAACGTGCAGTCGAGCAATAAATCGCCGACTGCAAGACCGCAATCTGTCCGACCAAGCCCCGTCTTGCTATGCTATTGCGCTCGCATCGCACTGTCAAAGACCGCATCACACTATCAAAGACCGCATCGAAGACATGCGCGGCCAGGAGACGGGTTGCGGACTCCACTGCGTGAGTTGCTTGCTCGCTACTGACGATGGACGAGACGACCTATCGTGCGTTTCCGTTCCGTCGCATCGCCCAGCCGCTAACGTTCTATACTCTCACAGAGACGCTCATCGGCGCTCATGATGCTCAAAGCCGCTCAACTCGAACTGTGGCAGACTGTGAGAAGGCAACCGTGTAGGTCCTTGAGCAAGCGGCCAGCGCACGAAGCGGCGTCATCGTCGACAAGCTCTTGCACAACATCGACATGCTTGTGGCGTGCCTGTCTTCCGGTCATTGGCTCAACGCTTGCGCTCATGACTGACGAACCTCACTCACTCGAACTTGCAGAAGCAAGTCCTCCTCGACGACGGCCACCGTGACCTGCTCGCCAACAGCACCGTCGCACGCGTCAAGCAGGTGGCGGCTGAGTGCACTCCATCCGCCGTGATTGCCAGAACGGTCGGACCATGCTGCCTTCGGCAGCAGAGCAACTACAAGCTGGCGCGGGCGAGGCTCGGCGTGTTAATTTCGGCTCGACTTCACGGTACTGTACCTGGGTGTCACAGCCTGTCACACAGTGCCGTCACGCCTGTGTCATCACGAGCGCCGTGAGAGGGAATTTCTCGGCAAGCGAGCGGATGCTTCCCTGCCGATTTTAGCTAATTTCTTGAAAGCTGTTCCTTGCGTCAGCAAGTCGGATGAAGGGTTGGGACGACTCCGCTTCGCTACGAAGCTCTTGCTAGCCGTAAGTCAATCTTGACGAAGTGAAGATCCGCCTCTGCCAAATTCTCGCTGTGCGAGCGCGAGAATCTGGCAGCCTGCTCTCTAGACGATAGGACTACGCTTGCTTGCAACCCTCCTGCCCGGCTCGATACCTCGCCGAGCAAACCAGAAGTCTCCACCAACTCAGGCCTCCCTTCCTCGTCCCACATCGTCCCACACCGCTCACACCTCTCATTCGGATTGAGAGTGCGGTCGTACGCTCACAGAGATCTTGAAGAGCGCCAGCTACCCTCAAAACCCATTCCTCTTGCCTCCCTTACGCCGGTTTCTCCACCTCGATCCTCATCAGTCGACTCGACGTCTTTCGTCGCCTCCTGCCCGCGCAACACGATGGAGGCTCTCACGGCCGAATTCAAGTCGCTTGCGGTGACGTCCTTGGGCGATCCGGGCCAGACTGGAGTCGGTGCGGTAGATTTTCCCCGCCGCCCCTCCTTGTCGCGGTCAGACCCCGTGTTGCATTGTGTCTGCTGTCCGAGCTGAGCTGACGTTCTTTCAATCTCACCAGTCCTCGCACAACGCCCCGACAAGGGCGGGACGCTTGGCAGGCCCATCCCCCTCGTCGCCAACCTTTACCGCCTCAAGTTCAAGAAGCCGCCTTCGATCGCCCACTACGATGTTACCTTGACCGAGGTCCGTGCTGAGGATGCGCCGCCTCGTCGTCCCGGCATGGGCCCTCCTCCTGCCATCAACCGCGAGACGAGCATCGCCATTTGGGATGCCCTCGTTGTCATGAATCCCGACAATCTCGGCGAGCCGTTGCTTCAGGCTGCGTTTGACTGCCGCAAGAACGCGTTCACCCTCGGCCGTCTCAACATCCCTGACGGCACCAAGACGTACCGCGTCGTGCTCCCTGCCGAGTCCGAGACGCGCGCACCTCGCCAATTCGACGTCAAGCTCTCCCTAGCGCAGTTCCTCGACCTCTCAATCCTCGACGCCTTCTGCCAGCACAAGCGTGCGGCGAACCTCTCGGACCTCGCGGCCACGGCGATCATGGCTCTTGACGTTCTCCTTCGCCACGGCATGTATCGCAAGCAGGACTACATCGTCGGTGGCGCCGGACGCAAGTTCCTCAATAAGCGCGCTTCGACCCCGCTCGGTCAAGGCGGAGAGCTACTCGCCGGTCTCTTCCAGTCCGTCCGCCCGACCGTGTCCGGAATGGTCGTCAACCTCGACTCGGTGTTCTCGCCTTTCATCGTTGCGGGCGACCTCCTTTCCGTCTGCAATGCCATTGTAGGCCGTCATCAGATGCAGGGCGAACCGCCTCAGAGGGGCGGACGTGGCGGTCGCGGCGGGCCCAGGGGTCGCGGAGGATACCCCGCCGCCGGACGTGCCATGCCTGCCTCATTCTCCGACCAGGAGCTTCGCGAGCTCAAGCGCAAGCTCGGCAACGCAAAGGTTCGCGTGACTCACCGGTACGTCTGCTCCGCCGTTCTCGAACGTCGCTCCTCGCTGACTTCCACGCGCGCAACAGCAAGGACACTCGCCCATTCACCATCGTCGGCTTTGGCCAGCCCGTCGGACGCCAGGTTGTCAGCATCGGTGATCGCAGCAAGAAGGGCAAGGGCAAGGGTGCCGCCAAGCCCACCGCGAAGGAGGCCGCCGCCGCCGCCGCCAAGGGCCAGCCTCTCCCCGTCCGCGAGAAGGAGCCGCAGCAGACGATGACGGTCGCCGAGTACTTCGCCAAGACGTACAACAAGACCAACATCAACCTCGCGCTTCCTGCCGTCGAGCTTCGCGGCGGACAGTTCGTCCCGATGGAGGTCCTCGAAGTGAGCCGGATCTTCCGTCCTGCACCAAGCTCGAAGCTGACACCCCGCTCCGCACAGCTCCTCCACGGCCGCATCATCCCGCCGACGCAGCTCACGGCGCAGCAGGCTTCCGCGATGATCAATACGGCGGCCAAGCCTCCCGCTCAGCGCCGCGCTGACATCGACCAGATCCGCAAGCAGGCCGAGTTCGGACCGGGTTCGCGCCCGAACGCCTGGGGACTCGACGTCTCGGTCGACATGATGAGGCTGCAGGGTCGCCTCCTCCCTCCGCCCAAGGTTCAGTACCACGCGACATCGCGCAAAGCAATGCCCAATGTCGCCTTTGGGTCGTGGAACCTCGTTGAGAGCAAGTTCCTTGTGCCAGCTCCACCGCTCGTGCACTGGTCCGTCGCCGTCTTCGCGCCGGAGCAGTTCGCCCAGCGCCCCGCCCTCCAGAACTTTTTCGGCGCGCTCATCCAGCAGGCGGCCGCTCGCGGTAAGCTCTAGCGTCCATACAAGCGATCAGGCGAGGCTTGCTCACGGTAACACTCCCCACAGCCTACCAGATCAGGATCCCGCCGGACAACGTCCTCAAGGTGACCTACTGGGACGGTCGCGAAGACCGCCTCACCACGCTCAAGCGCGCCGCCACGCTCGTCATGCAGAACAACGTGCATCCGTCCCTGAGTCCCTTGAGTCCGCCCTCGCTGACGCTTGCGACTGTCACAGCCGCAGAACAAGGCCAGGCAGCCTCCCCAGCTCATCTTCTGCATCCTCCAGGTTCGTTCTTTGTACGATAGTCTCTCGCATATTCGCTAACGATTGCTGTCGCTTTCCGCAGGACCCCAAGGCGTACGACGACATCAAACGCAAGAGCGCTCTCGAGCTCCCGGTCCCGGTCACGACGCAGTGCTGCCTGCTCAAGAATATCTTCAAGCCTCGCGGTATCGACCAGTACTGCGCTAACTTGCTGCTCAAGATCAACGCCAAGCTCGGCGGAATCAATTCGACCGTCGACCAGAGGGACCTGCCCGGCCTTGTTCCCGGCAAGACACTCCTCCTCGGCGCTGATGTGACGTGAGTCTAATACACTCCTTTCCGTTTTGGAGCTGTGCTGACCGTAAGATCGTTCCCAGCCACCCCACCGGCGCTGGTACGGCTCGTGCAGGCGGTGACGTCCCGTCGTCGATCGCTGCCGTTGTCGCCGCCGTCGACTCTTCGAACATGAAGTACGCCGCGCAAGTGCGCGAGCAGGAAGGTCGCAAAGAAATGATCTCCGAACTGGCCTCGATGAGCGAGACCCTCATCCGCTCTTACATAAAGAACACCAAGGGCAGGCCTGACTCCATCATCATGTTCCGCGTGCGTACCTCGTCCAGCCCCCGTTCGCTTCGTCCGTGCTGACACTACCTTCGAACAGGACGGCATTTCGGAGGGCCAGCTCGCGCCTTGCGTTCACGCCGAGGTTTCGCAGATCAAGGCCGCCTGCCGCAAGATCGATCCGAACTGGAATCCGAAGCTCACGTATGTAATCTGTGCGAAGCGACACCACGTCAGGTTTTGGGCGCAGAATGAGAAAGACTGTGATCGCACGGGCAATATCCGTTCGTCCTCAACCGATCTATATTATCATTCATCTCGCTGACGTCTCTTCCCTCTCAGCTCCCGGCGTCGTCGTCGACTCGGAGATCGTTCACCCATACATCTTCGAGTTCTACCTCCAGGCGCATGCCGGATTGAAGGGCACGGCGAAGGTGAGCGTTCTCCACGACCTGCACTTTTCTCAATGCTGACACCCTCCTTTCGCAGCCGACGCGCTACATTTGCCTGCTTGACGAGAACGGCTTCACAAGCGACAAGCTTCAGAAGCTTGTCAAGTCCGTTGTCCTCCTCCGCACGCTCCCGACACACTACTGACGCTCGCAAACGCAGCTCGCTCTGCTACTCGTTCGCAAGGGCAACTCGCTCGGTTTCGCTCGTCCCGGTCGCGTACTGTTTGTCGACCCTCTCTCCACCCGCTTACGTACACGACTAACGCGCGCTCTCGCTCGCACAGACGCCGATATCGTCGCTGGCAAGGCCCGCGCATTTGTCGACACGGACGACGCCTCGACGGAGCGTCTCGCGCCGGAGGCCCAGAAGCGCGACTCGCGCTACATCCAGGACAAGCTCGACCGCAGCTTGTTCGGCCAGTCGATGTGGTTCATGTAACGGGGCGGAGGCTACGTTGAGGAGTCGCTTGCTTTTCATTCAGCTTCGTGGTTTAGTCGTTTCTCGCTTCTGTTTCTGGGCGGATCTGTTTTCTTTCGTTGTGCCTTCTCTCGCATCGCTTTGAGTACTGCTTCCCTTCGTCTCGCACGTCAAGATCTGGTTCGCATGCAGATTCGCGGCCGGAAAGGTCGGGTCGAGAGCGAGAGTGGCACTGCTTTACTTGTCGATGTGCGTCATGAAACGAGGTGAAATGCGGAGGAAGAACAGGACTTACATGCTCAGAGGGACACAAAGGATCGCGCCCCACTAAGAGCGGTTCGTGGTGTGGGTTGGGCTGGTCGTTCCAGTGTGCGAGGCAGCGAGCGGGATGTCACTAGTCACTTCCGTCCACCAACGGTCGGCGAGATGGACTCACGTTCAGTGCGATTCTCGGTCGTCAAGTTGGCGTAGCAGGAGAAGGAGAATCAGCATGGACAGTCTGCATGTCTTCGACGTGATGCCGTCCGTCTTGAACAGCTCCCCAGCAGCGCAATGAACTGTCCGTCCGAGACTGATTCCTGCTCAGGCCCTTCGCCTCGGCCACGAGCAAGCCAGAGAGGAGACGGTGACCGAACAGCGACGAGCTCGTAAGCCGAGATGGGCACAATGCGAGGTATGTTCGGCGAGGTGAAGCTGAGGGAGGCTGCTCGCGGCGGAACAGAGCTGCCCAGCTTGTCTTCAGCAGTACCAAGGAAGCCTTCGCTGAGCGACCGCATCACAAGACGCCTTAGTTCCCTCCGAACGGCGAAAGCGGCGGAGTAGCACGTCTACAACACCGCGCGGCAATGCGAGCGGAGATGTAAAGCGATAGAGATGTAGAGCGATACAGACCCTTGTAGCATCATGTCCAGCCTGCCTATCCCTTGTCCCGAGCGACAAAGGGAAATGGGTAGCGGTGTGAGCGGAGGACGCTCCTCATCGAACCTCACGCTCACCGGTCTTGCTGGTCGCGCAAGCTCGCGAGCGTCGTAGCGTGAGGCGACATGACTGCTTCAATTCCTCCGCACCCCCTCCAACACGCCGTGCTCGCTCGCCTCGCCTCCTCCAACT
The DNA here is from genome assembly GCA_009806315.1 of Rhodotorula sp. ZM1. Lineage (NCBI taxonomy): Eukaryota > Fungi > Basidiomycota > Microbotryomycetes > Sporidiobolales > Sporidiobolaceae > Rhodotorula > Rhodotorula sp. ZM1. The sequence continues at coordinate 64,958 of QYSD01000054.1, read as the reverse complement.
CGCCCGCCCCACCTGCCCTCGCCGACTTCCTGAAGCTCTCGCAGGACGAGCGAAGTCGTCCAGAGTGCTCATTGAAGCTCACTGGACTACTCCAAGGTGCGCGCGTTCGCCTTCAAGCCGATGCAGCCGTTTCCCTGACCCACTTCTTCGTCCACCGCGTTCAGCCCTCTCGCAAGGCTACGACCCGAAGCCTGAAGAGCGACGAAAGCTCGTCGGTACCCTCCTTCCTCTCGCCTCGATCGTTCTCGACGAGCCAGACTATACGCAAAACCCCCTCTCCATTCCTCTTTGCTCCATCCTCAAATTCGTCGGGCGCAGTCCCGCAGGAACGGAAGAGTTGGCCCGAAAAGACGGATTGCGACTGCTAGTCCGGCTCGGTGGGCTGAACAGGGCTGCTGGGCTGCCTCGGAGTGAGTTTGCCGATGTTGAGGAGGACGACAGCGACGAAGACGAACAGGCCAAACGGGCGCTCGAGGCAGCGGAGAACGACCCGCTGACGCCTGCCGAGTCCGAGGCCCTGCGCTGTCTCGCCAACGTCCTCACGCTCCACCCATCCGCCCGAGACGTCTTCCCCGACATCTTCCTCGAAGACGGCGAGCGCAAAGCCTTGAAGGGATTAGTGCGGATCCTAGCTTGCCATGGGGCCGGCTTCCTGGGCGGTCGTCTATTGTTCCTGTTGACGAGCAAGGCGAGCGAGGCGGTGACGGAGCTCGTGCTCGATGGCGCATGTGTCGAGACCATGCAACAGGTGCTTAATCGCCGTGCGAAGTCCCTGCTGCTCGTTGACAATGGCTCGCACAGTTCGCCGCCCGATACCTCACCATTTACCGCTCGGAGAAACACAGGCCTTCGCTTGCGACGGGACCTCCAATGGCAACCTGCGATGACATCCTCCGCGAACACCTCAAACTCGCCTACAACCTTATGCTCCAATACTCTCGCTCACCCGCGACTCTTCCCGAAGGCTTCGAAAAGACTGGCGGTCTTGGCGGTGACGGCAAGAAGAGGCGCTTCTGGCGTTCGAGGGAGAAGAGCGGCGCTTCGGCCACAGGCTCGCCAGAGCTCGACAAGGAGGCCAGCGGAACCGAGTCTTCCTCTTCACCGGAACCAGCGAAGGAGACTGACTCGTCCCACTCGAAGAGCCCGATCGCTATCGCCAAGCGTGTTAGCGAAGCCGTCAAGCGCTCCTCGCGGACGAGTAGTTACGCGCGCTCGCCAGGATCTTCGACCACGACTGCCGCAGCATCGACATCGAAGGAGAGCGATTCACTCTCGCTCACCGCTGCGCATCTCTTCCTTCCTCTCTTCCAGCCATACCTTTCCATCGCCGTCACGCTTCCGCTCTCACCGTCTGCTCCCGCACCGTCGCCTCCCACCAAAGCGGTCAAAGACCCTTCGCCTCTCGTTCGCGCCGCTCTCAACACCCTCCTCAACTTCCCCGTCGAGCTGGAAGAGCTCTCCGGCTGGTCGACATCCTGGCTCCAGTACGTCCCGCCGCGGGTCTCGCCGGAGGACGGCATAGTCCGCAAGGGCGGCGGCATCGGCTCGCTTGGCGAACGGCTGCTCGAGATCTTCCAGGGCGTATGTAATGCCTACTTCCCCGCCGACAAGGTACCCGAGCACCCGAAGCTCGTCACGAAGCACGACAAGGAGGTAGGGAGGAAGCTCGAGGCGCCTTGTGCGCCGGACGAGTGGTTGTCCGACGGTGAAGATGCGGCAAAGGTCGAGGAGGTGCTCGCGCCGGTCATGCTGCTCATGCGCAAGCTCAGCATGCTCGGCGAGTCGCAATTCGTCTTCCGCGAAATGCTCTTCTCGCCAAAGCTGTGCGTCCCGATGTGCTCTTGCGGCTTGCTCGCGACTCGCTGACTCGACTGCCTAGCAGCGACCGCTCCGTGCCGCTCAATCGCCAGCCCGCCCTCACCGGCCATCTCATCCGCCTTCTCTCCTCGGTCCTCCTCCCCAACACCGCTTTCGGCGTCGGGGAGTTTCTCTACAACCTCTTCGACCGCTCGCCCGCGAAGCTCGTCCGCGCGATCGGCTACGGCACCGCCAGCGGGTTTCTCCAGAACCGCGGCGAGCTCATCCCGCCTCCTGCTGGCGACGAGGAGGTATCGCCTGCGGATGCTCAGCAGCCTCGTCGACCGATCAACCCGATCACTGGCGCTTTCGAGCCGCCTGAGGACCCCGACTTGAAGCCGATGACGGAGGATGAGAAGGAACGCGAGGCGGAGCGCTTGTACACGCTCTTCGACAGGATGGCCAAGTCGGGCGTGATCAGTGCGGAGAATCCGGTTGACAAGGCGAGAGCGGCGGGCAAGCTGGAGCAAACGAAGGAAGAGCGGGAGGCGGAAGTCGAAAGGCTGAGAAGGGAGGATGAAGAGCTCGCGCGTGAAGTCGAGCGCGACATGAAGGAATGGAAGGAGAGGCGACGGAAGGCGGCAGACCAAGAAAACCAGGATCCGGCGCGGGTTTGACGGCGATCTGTCAAATCTAGTTGGTTACAAATCCAGCGTCGCAGGAAGACGATATGAGAGAAGACAACAGAGCTATCAGACCTCGACGTGGAAGATGTGGTCGACCTCGCGCCACTCGATCTTCTGCCCCTCCAGCTTGGCACGCCCAACCCGCTGCCGCTCCTCCCAGTACTCAAGCTGTCCTTCATCCGTCCGCACGGGCTGCCAGATGAGCTCGCCGGTATCTTGATCGGTCGACCGCGAGAACCAACGCGGTTTGTGAGGCGGCAGCTCGCCTCGCTCCCGCTTGCGCCGCGTGTCGCGCTGGTACTCCTCGAGTTCCGTCTTGAGCTCGTTGGCGCGCTCGAACTTGCCCGCCTCGAAGGCGTGCTGGTCCGGTCGAAGTCGACAGTCAGTAGGCGGAATCCACGGCTTGAGATCGTCGTTGAGATCGTTGAGCGTTATGGCGTAGGGGGTGCTGCGGACGACGAGTTAGGCGAGCCCCTCCACAGCAGGAGAGAGAAATGCACGCACAGATTGAAAGGCATGTTGGGCGGCTTCGGCGAATTTTTCCACAGCCGGATGTACTCGGGTGCGACCTCGCCAGCGTGATCGGTCGGCAGCGAAGCGTCCGGCGCGAGCTCGCCGCTGCCAACACCTGCTCGTCGTGCGACAAGCTGCGAGTCCCACTTGCCCGCAATCTCCCACTTGCGGTTCCCCTGCGCGTCGACGACCTCGCCCTTGATCTCGCGAGCGTTGCTGTTTCGCCAGCCGCGCGGCTTAAAGGTCAAGGTGCAGGTCTCGCCGGTGCGGTGGTTTGTTACGACCATGTCGCCGTAGTGCGCGATGTTGATGCTGCCGGTCAAGAAGCCCGAGATCTCGGTCGTGACCTGCCAGAGACAAAACGGTAAGTTGGAGCGAGACGGAAGCGAAGTGAAATCGAGCAGGAAGCGATGACCTTGCTAACGCACCTTAAGCCACGAGTAGTGCTCCTCGACCATGTTCGGCATCGTCTTGCAGGGGGGGCAGCCTGGTGGCGCGCGGTCTGCCGGGAGACGAAGGGTGACATGCGCGGTACCCGTCGGCCGGATCTCGAAGCTCTTGCCGAGAAACTTGGATTGCGCATTGACCATGCCGTAGTATTCCCAGCTGGGAGACTGTCCGATGCAGGCGGAGATGGGCGGGTGGTGCGAGACCTGCTCGCTGACGTAACGATACTTCTTGTCGAGCTCGACGTACTCGAACGTCTCGGCGAGGAGCGGGTTGAATGGCTTGGCGATGCGGCCCGAGGTGGAGCTGTAGTTCGACATGGCAAAGGCGGCAACGTAGGCGATGCGCTTCGACGAGTCTTGCTCGGCGGCAGCGGCGTCGACTGCGGAGCAAACGGGTCAGCGCGCAACGGACAATGGCGAATGGGAGTAGAAGGAATGCACGCACGACATTCGGAAAATTCCATGTCCTCTGCCATGCGCTGGAGCATCGAAGTCGGCTCGTTGAAGCTGCGAGGAGCGCTAGGTCAGCAACGGGCAAATCCGGAAACACGCTCACAGCGAGGCAACGTACTACACGGGGAACGAGATCTTCGTCAGGTCCTTGCCGATGCTGCCCTTGAGGATGGCCCAAAGCGAGACGCTTGGTCGATTGTCATTCTTGATCGGCAAGCTCGTCCGCCGGTGCTCATAGCCCTTGTACGGCGTCAAGTCTGTGTTTGAGATGAGTTCCTGTGCCGGCGCAGACATCTTACTCTGCCGGTCCGCGCCAGAGTGGGCGTGGATCTCGTCCTCGACGGGGATAGCGCCTGTCTCGACAGCCTCAAAGAACTCGTCTTCGTCCTCCTCCTCGGACGTCTCGGCGCCTTCCTCGTTGTGCAGAGCATTCTGGACGATTTCCTCGAGTTCGGCGGGTGCGAGAGGCTGAACGGCGGTACCGGCGCGAGTTCGGGCGCGAGAGGGCGAAAGCGAGGTGATGGTCGTGCCTCGGCTGCGCAACCTGGTGTCCACCGTGAGAGTCGGGCTGCGAAGAGGTGACGGAAGCGCCGGCGTGCCGTCCTCGGGGAGCGTGTTGATGACAGGTCGTTCGCCGTCCTGCACCGAGACGGAGTTGCGCGGACTCATGGCGGGTGTAATGGCGCCAAGGTTGGCGCGAACTTCCTGTAGAGCACGCTTGCGCGCAGTGTTCTGTTTCGCCGTTTTCTGCAGCTCGACCTCGATCGCCGCATGCTGTGTCGCGACTTCACGCAGACTCTCCTCCCACATCCGCTTCGCGTCGAGTTCCTTCTCGTAGCGACGGGCGAAGAAACGCTCGCGCTGTCCGACGGTGTCGACGTAATCATCGAGGAGCTGGTCGAGCGTCTTGAGCGACCGCTGAAGCGCATCTTTGATGTCCTCCTGTGATGAGGCGTCCCCACTAGCGACGAGCGAGGCGAGCAGTCGCTGCGTCGTCTCAAGCTGCGTCTTGGCACTCTGCGACATCAAGTGGAAGTCCTCGGCGTGTGGGGGCGAGTCTTCGTCGTTAACCGTCTCGTTGTCTTCGTCGATCGAAGCGGCACCGAACGACTGAGCGGGAGATGAGCCGACGAGCGCGCTTGTCGAAGGTCGGCGAGTTTCTGTCGTGAAAGAGGGAGCGAGCGAAGGTGTAGTTGAGGCGGACGTCGGCGTGCGCTGCAAGCCGTCGTCGCCGCGCGCTAGCTCGATGTTCTGCCGCAGCGCATCGACCCAGCGCATCACCTCGACGGGGTCTGCAGAGGGCTCGTTCAGCTTGATCACTGGGAGGACAACGCGAAAGTAGCTCACGATTCCCCCTGAGGTACAACGCAGGCGAGGTTTTGCCAAGGCGGCTTCCGACCGTGAACTTGAGCTTGTCGGTTCCGGGCGGATCGATCTTGGCGATGGACATGCTAATCGATCCGCGAGACGCCTTGCCCTCGTCTTCCTGGCTGCGGTAGTACGAGAGGTTGCCTGGAAAACGATATCGTGAGCCTATGGATGGCGCAAGGGATGGAGGTGAACGCACCGTTGTCCAGCACGAACCACCTCGGCTTGTAGCCCTTGGCTACATTTGTCCACTTTTGCAAGTAACCTTTCATGACCGGCGCCTGACCGAGCGTCGGCGCTCCTCCAGCGTTCGAACCGGGACTCGTTATGCCGGGCGACGAAGCAGCTTGCAACGCCCTTCCCTCCAAGTTCGCCGCCTGCCGCAGCACATCTTTGATCCGCTGATCCTTCGTGAGATCAATGGCGAGTTTTCCGCGCTTGTCGCGAGCGAGGACGTCTCCGCCTTTGGACAAGACGAGCTTGATTAAGCCTAGGTCTTTACGGCGTGCGGCTTCGTGGAGGATGGTCGTCCCGCTAGCCGAATCGCGGATCGAGAAGTCGCAGCATCGAGAGCGGGGCTTGGCGATAAAGTGGTAGAGCTTCTCGGCTGCTGCATTCGAGACGTGGCCCGAAGCAGCGGACACGGGCGGGGGGGAGGACGAGTTTGACGAAGGTGCGAGGGACGAGGTCGACATGCGAGGCGAGTCCATCGTCAGGGATGTTCGTTTGGACGAGGAAGCCGAGTCGGAGGCTGGAGAGGCGATGTAGGCGGCAAGATGTGCGAGGTACATCTCGTTCCACTTGCTTCGCGAGACTGTGTGCATACCATCAACAATGCAACGTAAAGGAAGACGGCATGCTTAGCGCACCAGTAATCTGCGTCGCAGCTTCCGGACTTGCGGCAACCTCCAAGCACGTCTTGCCGCTCTGGTCCCGCACCATATCGTTCGTATCCTCCTGTGCCAGAAGGAAAGACAAGACGTCTCGGCGGTCGAGCGAGGCGGCGAGCTGCAAGGGGGTTTGTCCGCGCGGGTCTGCGGTATTGACGGCCGAGGGTTGGTGGCGGAAGACGAGCTCGACGGTCGGGTCTGCGGGCGGCGCGCTATCAGGACAGCTCGAGTGGAAGTCGCAGAACAAGCTCACACTTGGCACATCGCACGGCGAGGTGCAGCGGCGTGCTCGTTCTCCTCTGTTCGCCGAACTCGTTCACAGAGGGTCCTGGGGCCGCCTCGTCGAGCAGCGGAGTGATCTGCGCGGCCTCGCCTGCATCACACAGAGTACAAAGAGTGAGCCAGTGCGAGAAAGAGCACCAGAATGACCTCGACCGAGTTCATCGGTCTCAGGAGCGGGGAGAGAACAGCTCGCACCCTTGCGAAGCGCTTCGAGCAGCTGATAGGCCTTGAGCGACTCTTCAGGGCTGACTGCAAGTCCAGGCATGGTCAGCGAGGCCTCTGAGCGAGTATGTCGAGTGCGAACCCTTCTGTTCGTCGGCGAGTTGAGTGTCGGTCGGGTGGGAGAGGACGGCAGGAGGCGGCATCTTCTCTGCGTCGGCTCCGCCAGACGACAGGCTCCTGTTCGAGCTGGTCGACGCTGACCTGGCCAGCGAAGCGATGCGAGTCGGGAGGGATGGCATCGTCGCCGCGATGACGAGAGATGCGCGGCTCGTCTGGCCGTCCAGTGAGGGTTACTGCCTTGTTCCACTGTCCTGCAGAGCGTCGGTTCGAGAGCTGGACAAGTGGGACGCAGTGAGAGAGGTCGCCGACCCTTGCTCCGCGTCTCAAATTGGCTACAACTTTCGTCGACGAAACGGAAACAGGCCTGCTGCGAATGGCTAGGATGCGAGAGGTGGATGAAACGACTACAAAGGAAGGAGAATACAGGAGGAGGAGATCAGAGAGAGAGAGAGAGAGAGAGAGAGAGACGGCGAGCAAGGGCTAGTGAGTGGCCTCAGACCAGGTTGTCTGCTCCGGCGAACGAGCGGTTAGTCTAGTTGCTGCCGCCTCGAAGTAGACGTAGAAGACACACATCGCTTGAGGAAGCCGAGGACGAAGCGGTTGACGATGTTCGGGTTGGTCGTTGCGAGAAGGTGAGGGCCGTCTACGATCCGCTCGATGCGCTTGTCCGCTTCCGGTGCTGCGATAACCTCACCGTCAGCCAGAATCAGATTGTCTAAAACTGAGAGGAGACGCACCACTGACCAGCAAGTTATGCCACTGCTGGAGGGCGTCCGAACCGCTGACTTGGGTGTCGAGCGTTCCGCCGAGCAAGAGGACAGGACACTGCACACCCGCAAACACCTCCTTCGACGGCTCGCTCCGTTTGAACCAGTGCATGAGCTGCTCGAGCTTGAACATGTCTTCGCCTGGGCCGTCTGCCGGCCGAGGGGGTCAGCGAAGCGTTTACAGTGTTGGAGGGAAGACAAGCGCACGCGTCTCTTGGTACTGCCGCAAAAATCCTTCCTGTCGCTCAGGCTCAAGGTTCGAGCCGCTGAAGAAGTAGTCCCCTGGATCCTAGGCAGAAGGTCACGCGACATTCGGCGGCAAAGCGAGGCAAGGGACGCACTCGCGATAGCCATCGCCTCGTCCGGTATCCGCCCTGTCCCATCTCCCTTGCCGAACTTGTTCGCCGATGCCAGCGGTGCCCATTCTCGCTCGAGGATGTCGATCATTTCGGGCGGACTGGAGGAGAGGGAACTCAGCGTAGGTCAGCTGGCTCAATCTCTACTGAGACGCACTCGGTAGTCCATGACGGAGAGATGAGTATGACGGCCTTGACCTGTGATGAGGATGAATCGTCAGACGGTGTAGACTCGGAAGGGAGCCGCGGTTGCTAGACACGCCTGCTGAGGCCGCTTTGCCGCAATGTAGGCGCCGCAATGAGAGCCGACAAAGCTCTCGCCGAGGTACGAGAACGGTCTGTCGCCTACGACCGCATCAATCGCATCCAGCAGTTCGTCCGCCCGTTCCTGCGGAAGACGTAAGGTCAGCTCATACCCCGCCATTCGAGGATCACGCCGATGCACCTCGAGGTCCTGGTAATGATCCAATCGCGGCCCTTCTGTCCGCCCGTAGTATCGCGAGTCGAAGCAGACGAGGTTGAGCGCATTCGACAGCCGAGGGTCCCGGAACTGTCGCAATCGAAGCTCGTCAGCCCCAACGCCTTTCAGATTGGCGGAAGCTTCCCACCTGGTGAATGAACGAGTTGGACGAGGAAGTGCCGGCGTGCGTCAAGACGAGGACGGGCTTGTCGGGATCGATAGAGTCGCGCGAGGGCGGAGGAGGCGTCTTGATGCTCATGCTCGTGTCAGCGCTGTAGTCGGGGTTGATGACATAGTACTGGCGCCTGCGATCATCGTTGCGGTCATCAGCGGATGCTCGACTGACGAAAGGCGACGGCGGATGAAGAGCGTGCGACGGGGACGGCGCACAAGTTGCGCGAAGGCAGGTCAACGTATGGCATCGTCGGCGGGCAGTTCAGCGAGAGTCACGGCGTGAGTAGGAGGAGGATGAGCGGCAGGAGAAACGAGCCACCGTTGAGGAAGGCGGAGAAGAGACTGGGCTCGCTCGACGAGATGGAGCTCCGCCAAAGTGGTCTCGGCCGGCCCATCCGCAACGCCTGTGCGCCTGCCTGTTTCCTCCTGGCGAGCTGCCGCATCAGCAGTATGCCGAGGAGCAGAGAGGACAATGGGCAGAGGTGGACGGATGAGCGGAGACGAGGCAACTGATGCACACGCTTGAAGGGGGTTATGCGAGGAAAGCGAGATGTTGCTAGCGAGAGACAGACGTAACGAGCGTGGGAGATAACGAGCGAAATGATATTTGAAGGAGAGACAGGCAGGGGACGCTGGACGCTCAACGCTTCGCGTCGGTGTCGTCGGAGAGGACGAAGCGGACGCCGGCGCCGGCGTGCGAGTTTCGAGGCGGGCGCGCTACGTCCTGCGCGACGCATACGTCAGCCCTAAGCATGGTGGGGTGCTGGGGACGAGGAGACACGAGAGAAAAAGCAAGGAAAGGGTAGCAAGCCGTCGAACGCACCGCGTTCCACAACTCGACGTCGTCCATCTCGATCTTTTCGTCGTCGTACGACGTCTCCGATCCCCTCCTACTCCGTCCCATATCGATGCGGATGTCGCCATTCGACGTTGCCTGCTGAGCAGCCTCCTTAAATTGACGTTCCTTGCGCTCGCGACGCATTTTCTCCAAGCGCGACTGGAGGTCGGGTCGAGCGGGAGTGCGCGTTGTACGCATCGGCTCGGAGCCGGCGAGTTCGTCGACTATCTGGACGGCGGTCGTCGTGGTCTGCGTCTGGACGGCGATCTGGAGACCGTCCTTCCACGCTTTCGTGAGGGCGCTACGTGACGGTTTGGCCGTTGAAACGTCGACGATGAGATCCGACATGGTCATCTCGATCTTTGTGGCCCGAGAAAAGCCGCGGAGGAGGTGACGGGTGAACGCGAGGAATGCGAAGAAGACGGGCAAGAACGTTGTCAGCTTCGCTTCAAATGAAGGCGAGGTGCTCAGCAGCTCCACGTAGGCCCGTGGAAGCAGTATGCCCAGTGCTCACCTGCAGCTTGACCAAGTACCTGCCCAGCGCGAAAATTCGGGTGAGTCGTGGTCCGCTGCGCTCGTCCCCGTCCTGGAAGTGCGACGTACGCTACTGGATGGATTCCCATATATACGAAGGTATTTCTGAGACTCATCATGCCGATAATGAAGACGTCCATGCCGATGGAAAGCAGGATGAGGCGGGAGTTGAACCGGACGAGCGGACGATACCGGTCGAGGCCGTTCGCTACGAGTTGTTTCTGTGGACGCAGTTCCAGATGCGGTGAGTAGCGGTAAAAGGTGGGAAAGAGCCAGAAGGAAGCGAAGGCGCGCATTGACAGTCCGAATGAAGAGGTAGTTGAGGAGGGCGTCGACCACAAGGTAGATGCACTTCTCGCATCGGTCCCACACTTCATTGATCTTGATGTAACGTTCGGAGACTTGCAGGCGAGCCGGAACCTGATATTTCGCACAGTTAGCTCGCCTCTTACCTCGTCCTCGTGTCTTAACTCACCCAGATGCAGTACTGTGCGGGGCCAAGCTGTCAGCAAGCAGCTCACGCAAACTGACAGGATCTCATGCGCACAACACTGATGTTGATAGCTGTTATTCCGGCAGCAACGCCGTACTTGAGCATCGCCTGGTTGCGGCGGTCACCCCACAATATCGCAATCCTCGAGCAGATAATCTGTAAGAGGAACTGGACTTGCCTGTAGTCATATATGGTGCAGAAGAGGGCGCAGGGGAGGGGGCAGAGCGATGGCGAAGGCCGGGAGGTCAGGAGGCGAAGGAGAGGCTTGGTCAGGTCAGTGCGACAACTGCGAGCCAGAAGGGCACCTCAGACTGCAATCAGCGTCACTCACAGCGCCCAGCATGTTAGGATAGCGAAGAAGAATGCGCTTTGGAGGGGGGAAGCGGCGTCAGGAGGACGGCGAGAAGGAGGAAAGAAAGGGGGCGCACAAGGAGTGCTGGATCGTTCCGATCAAATACAGCCAACAAATGACTGCAAAGATCCAGCAGACGACGATTTCACTCCAGATGAGAACGGTGTAGACCGAGAACTTGTGCGTCTGACTCCAGGCCGTCGAAATGGACCAGCAGATGAAGCCGACGATAAAGCCGAAGGCGATGGTGGCGATGCTGTACAAGATAACAACAGTTGCCCGCAGGCGGCGTTGGCGAGGAAAAGCAGAGGGAGCAGAAGAGGAAGACCGAGACGCACTGCAAGTCCTGCTGGGTGACTGGCTCAGCCTTGTACTCCATGTACGTCTTCAACACCATCTCGGCGGCAAGCGAGTGCAATGATCGAGCTATAGGCGCACGCGGAGAAGCTCAAGCCCAACCGAGAAACAGTGGAAGCAGCAGGGAGGAAGAGCGAAAAGCTGTATCGCAAGTCCGGACGAGATCGGGAAGTGTGGGCGGTGAAAAGGTGGCGATCGCACAATTCTCAAATCGCGCCGTCCGTGCACGGTCGCCGGGAGAAGGAGTGAGCATCGCCTTGTCGCAGGGCAGGAGGTGCCCCCGTCGCTCGCTCTTAGCCCAGCTCTGCGACCGTCCGCCGAGCTGTCCAGAAGGGTTCCGTCAAACTGAAGACGCCATCTAGAGCAGTCGAATGACAGGGACAGGCTATCGAAGCAGTGAGAGCAATGCGGCAGGAGGCGAAGGGCCGGAAAGGAGTTGCTCACGTCCACCCAGTCCGCAACAGCCTGGCTTCGCCACGTTACTACTACTGGGATTGCTAGCTCTAACAGAGCTCACAGACAAGCCTGCACACGGCCGCGCGCTCTCGTTGTCACAGGAGACCGCTTCATCAGTTTGGCGAGGAAGGGCAGCAGGACACCTGCTGTGACGTCGCGTGGGCTCAGGGCGAGGCTCAGGAATCTCCGAAGGTGTCCAGACTCGTGCACGCAGTGGCGGCGGGGACGGGTGAGATGGCGCCGTCCACCTCGCCTCCTCGTCTCCGCGCTCGAGCACCCGACTCCGCACACAAGCCCCTGAACGCTGGCCTGAGCGGCCACACAAGCTCTCGAGTTGTGGGGGACAATGACTGATATGAGCTAGACCCGATCCGAGGCGCTTCCTTTCCTCATCACCACTGCTAGTCGAGGGCTTTTCATTGTGCCCCCTTCCTCGCTCGCTCAGGTCTCCGCTCGACGCCCGCTCGCTTCTTCGACACCGTCCACTGCTTTCTTCTGCGATGGGGTGCGGTGCATCTACTCCTGTCGACCCGGAGGCGCAAGCGCGAAGGTTAGTCCAATCTTCCAACATCGGTTTATCCTCTCTCAACCGCCCTTCGGGGGAGCGCGAGCTTCGCCTCGTGCTCACAGAACGACGCTGAGCGGAAACCCTTGTGCAGCGCGGCCATCGAGAAGACGCTTGCCCAGGACCGGGAGAAGATGCGTAGGGAAATCAAGCTGCTCTTCCTCGGTGCAGGCGAGTCGGGCAAGTCGACTATCATGAAGCAGTTCCAGTTGGCGTACGGGCGGCCGTTCACGCGGGAGGAAAGAGACGAGTACCGGGATGTCATCTTCGACAACGCCGTCCGGTCGATGCAGGTGCGAGCGCAGCTATCTCGCTGATCACTGATCGAGCACACTAAAGCAAATTCTGACGCTCACCCTCGCCTGCGACAGGTTGTCATCGACGCGTTCGACTTACTCAGCATCGAGGTTCCCAAGTCCCTGAACGAGCACATCGAGCTGCTCATGTCAATTGGCGATAACCCGGAGCTGTCGACGGACACTGGTGAGCTCAAATCCGACATAGGAAATGCCATCGCGACGGTATGGGCGTTCGAGGGAGCGCAAGAAGCGGTCGAGATGTCGCACGAGTTCCAGCGTGCGTTCCTCCTCCTCGTCTCCTCAACGCGCTGCACAGTATCTGACGCTGTCTTGCTCGTCCGCTTGCGGCTCCCAGTGAATGACTCCGCTTCATAGTGCGCAACTTGCCTTTCAAACGTCCTCCGCGCATTTGAAGCTAATTTATCGCTTCCACAGCTATTTCGAAAACATCGCCCGCCTCGTCCAACAAGGCTACGTCCCTTCCGATCTTGACATCCTCCGTTCGCGCGTCAAGACGACGGGCATAACCGAGATCAAGCTCGACATCCACCGCACGATCTACCGGATGATGGACGTTGGCGGACAGCGTAGTGAACGGAAGAAGTGGATCAACTGCTTCCAGGACGTGCAGGTGTTACTTTTTGTTCTTGCGATATCCGGTGAGTCTCGAACTTGCTGCTGACGAAGCGGCGTTGCAGCAAGCTCCAAACCTGACAGCCTTGCACGCTCCGCAGAATACAATCAGATGCTCTACGAGGACGAGACCGTCTCGCGCATCTCTGAAGCGACGACGCTGTGGCAGTCTATCGCCAACTCGAAGTGGTTTGCGCTATGCAGCATAATCCTCTTCCTGAACAAGATCGACATCTACCGCCAGAAACTCGAGTTGTACAAACTGTCCGACTACATCCCCGAGTACACCGGCCCGAACACCTATGAGGCTACAACGCGCTTCCTTGCGCACCGCTTCTCCGAACTGTACACAAACCCGACTCGTCCGCTAATCATGCATCTCACTTGCGCCACTGGTAAGCTCCCTCCTTTTCCTACCTCAGTTCTCAGATGATTGACGACGGGCTTGCGTGACAGACGCGTCGCAAATACGCACTGTCTTTGCCGCGGTGCAAGAGCAGATCCTGGCGAACAACCTTCTCGCCAGCGGTGCGTCCGCTTTCTCTACTTCTCCGCGCACATGCTGACCTCTACGCTGTCCAGGACGGATGTAGTCGTTGTCTTCGCTGCTATCGAGTGTCAGTCGTTCTCACGCCCGCATGCCGCGTTTACGCCCAGATTACCCTCACCCTCGTTCTCCCTTCGTTGCTGTAGCCGATGTCCCTTTCCTAGCTTTCTGTCTTGCCGTGCAACGTCAGTCGTCTGTAGTTTTCCTGTTCCTCTATCTTCGTCCTCGTCCTCCTCGCTCCCCCTCTTGCTCTCCGCCACCTCCTGCTCGACTCGCTTTGTTGACCTGCTTGCTGCCCTCTTGCGTTGCGGCAGACTCAGCAGCAACTCCAGCTTGGACGCACCGCACCTTGTTCTCGACCGCTCGCTCCCCCACCTCCTTCATCGCCAACCCCCTCTCCACCCTCGCACACCGGACGCGATGACCTCATTCTTCACCTCATTGACTGGCAGCACGATCGAGGTTGACGTGCGACTGGTGGACGAGGACGACCGCCAGTCTGTCGAGGTCAAGGGGGATCAGGCTGCGAAGGGCAGCAAGGGCGATTCGCTCACTGGGCGGGAACGATGTCCGGTGTATCTGGACGGCGAGAGTGTCAAGGGACAGGTGCGTTCGCGACGCGCTCTCTTGCGCCGTGAAGGATCACCTCGATTCGCTCGAGGTGGGGCGACAGATTCGAGACAAGCTGACGAGACGTTGCGGTGCTCACTTGTCATTGCAGGTCCTTGTACGTGTGAAGGACCGAAAGGGCGTCAAGCACGATGGCATCAAGGTCGAATTCGTCGGGAGTATCGGTGCGTGGACTGGGTTTCGCTTCGGTCTCGAGCTACTCTGGCGCGCAGGGCGCGCACGGTACTGATTCATTCGCACCTAACACCGCATAGAGCTCTTCTACGACCGCGGCAACCACTACGAGTTCCTCTCGCTCGTACAGGAGCTCGCAAACCCCGGCGAGATGCGTACGGCGCAGGCGTTCGATTTCGAGTTCAAGAACGTCGAGAAGCAGTACGAGAGCTATCATGGAATCAACGTTAAGCTGAGGTGCGTTCAGTCCCGCTGCTTCCGGTTGTGAAGGTGGTTTCGCTCGCGCCCGCAAGCCTTCTTCTAGCATTGTATGTAGCAGTTAATTGACCCCCACCCACATTTGCAGGTACTTCATCCGCGTCACCGTCTCACGAAGAATGGCCGACGTCGTGCGGGAGAAGGAGATCTGGGTGCACTCGTACCGGATGCCGCCTGACATCGTCAACTCGATCAAGATGGAGGTCGGCATCGAGGACTGCCTGCACATCGAGTTTGAGTACAACAAAGCCAAGTGCGTGGGCGGGACGCGGGTTTCTTGCGGCTGACGAAGAGTCTCGTGGCGAAATGGGTCGAGCTGATCATTATCCTCGCAGATATCACCTTAAGGATGTCATCATTGGGAAGATCTACTTCCTGCTTGTGCGGATCAAGATCAAGCACATGGAGCTGAGCATCATCCGACGGGAGACGACGGGAGCAGGTGCGCCCCCGCCTTTCATCCGCCGCCTCACCTCACGCTTACGCTCGCTTTTCCTCTGTTCGCAGCGCCCAATCAGTACAACGAGAGCGAGACGATCACCAAGTTTGAGATCATGGACGGCGCGCCCGTGCGAGGTGCATTCGGAAACTCCCTTCAGCTTTCGGATGCGCTACTGACGGACTCGCTCCTGTCACTCCAGGCGAGACCATCCCGATTCGACTGTTTCTCGGCGGTTTCGAGCTCACTCCGACCTTCCGCGACGTCAACAAGAAGTTCTCGACGCGGTACTACCTCAACCTCGTCCTCATCGACGAGGAAAACCGGCGATACTTCAAGTGCGTTCTCCCGCATTCCCTCCTTCCTGCCTGGTTTCGCTGCTAACGTGGCTATGCACGCAGGCAACAAGAAATCACGCTGTATCGCAACCGAGAAGGTATCGAAGGCCTCCCTCCCGCCGCCCCTCCCGCACAATCACACGCCGACTTTGCCCAAGCCGCCGCCGCTTCACCCTCCGCATCTCAAGCTACCCTCCCACCCCCTCCGCCTCAGCAGCCGTTCGAGCAGTATCAGCCGAGACAGCCCGAGTCGCCTGCGTTGCCGCCGCCGCCGGCTGGTGAAGAGGTGCAGGCGGAGGCATGAGGCGGGTCAAAAGCTCTCTTCCAGCTGTTGTAACTCGCCTTCTCTCGCTCACTGCACTCGGTCGTGGGCTTGAGCGCTCGGGGCTAGGCGGAGAAGGAAGTGACGGTACTGCGATTGCCTCAGACGACCCAACACGCTATGAACATGAACAGAACCTCTCACTCCTCCCGCCCTTCTTCGCAAGCGTACAGACTCATCCGCTCATGCCCTCGTACCCAGCTTCGCCCGCAACGACTGCTCCATCTCGTCTGCCCGCCTCAAGCGCGCTTCCAGATCGCCCAACTCTGCTCGCTGCTGTTCGACGAGTCGCCGCCTGGGCATCGTCCCAGACAACGAGTCAGCGCGTTCACTTGACAACGAGCAGAAAGCGACTGGAGGAGCGCAGCGAACCTACTTCTCCTGAACGCTCTGCTCCTTGACCTTGACGGCGTCGTCCCGGTTGTGCACTGGCTTGGTCGGCGCGTTGTGCGTCGGGTCGGACGTGTGCGTTGCAGCAACCTGCTTGGCCTGCTCCGCCGCCATACTAGTCCCGTCAATCGGTGTTCTTGCAAGGTGGGGCCCTCGAAGAACGAAGCCGTCGAGAGAGGATAAGCAACGCACGTGCTCGACCTGCTCATGGGCGTGTTCAACCTTGGAGTGGATGAGAGCGTCGTGGCGCTTTGAAGCTGCGGCGAGGTCTTCGTCGACCGAGTGTCTGCGTCGAGCGAGTGTGGGGACGATGATGAGGCGGTGCCGCAGGGTCGCGGGAGTCGCAAAGGAGACGAGCGAGATCAGCCGCGTACAGCTGCTCTGGGGAGACCTGACCGAGAGTACCGGGCGAGCGAGAGCAGCGAACGCACGGGTGGTGGAAGCGGTCCATCTCTTCTTCGAGACGCTGGCGGAGGTGCGGGGGCATGTCGGCCTCGGAGAGAGGCTGAGTGGTGTCGCGGGGCTGAGCCATTGCGTGCCGAGCGGGAAAGTCACGCGGGATGAGACCGGTGAGAGGAAGAGGAGAAGAAGCAGCCTGGCGAAGGTCAAAGGTGGAGAGGACAGGGGAACCCTTTCCTTCGCTTGCCCAGTTGCAGCACAGCGGGGAGTTATTCGAGAGCATATGCATAGCGTTAGGAAGAGCGAGAGCGCTAGCGCAGCTGAGGCGAGGCGGAGAAAAGACGAGGCGAGTGCGAAACAACCGAAAATTGCCAAGCTCGCCAGCTTCGTCGGTTGGCAGGGCGGGGAGGAAGAGAAAGGCGAGGCAGCGCCTTGCTTCTTGGTGGAGCGGAGCTGAACAAGCCAAGGCGAGGGCGGGAGGCGAAAAGAGCCGTGCTGAGCGGACGCAGGTGCACCTGAAGAATGCTGACGAGCTCACGCTGCTGCGCCGCGCCGCGCCCCGGGGACAATACGGAGGCGGCGACTCCCTCTAGTACGGCAGAACGACCTGGCCGGCCAGCGACGCTCGTCGGGTAAGGTATCGAGTCGAGCGAAGTAAGTAGCAGGAAGCGTCCGTCCCGCGGATCGGCTCCGTCCGCCTTGTAACCTCTTTCAGTCCAGATCTCATCCGCCTTCCTCCATCAGCGTCAGCCGTCCTGCGGATGAATGAAAGGAAGGCGACGGTGAACTGATGAGAATGGCGAGGAGGAGGGAAGAGCGCGCAGCGCAGGCGAGTTCAGGTAGTGGACAGCTTCGAGTACGCCCTATTTAACGAAAGCACAGCAGCACACGCCGTTAGCTGGTAATCGGCGAGCGGTTCACCTTCAACCTGCGACCGCACACAACTCCACTCCGTCCGCACCCGCTCACCTTGCTAACTGAGGATTTGACGAGCTCCGACCACCCCAGGAGCTCGCAGCTACGCATACTAGCAACCGGCGGCCTTCCCACGCCCGTGCCGCCGAGCTGCTCTCGCACCATGGCGACCGTCACCATCTCCTCCCTGTCATCGTACAGCTCGTACCGAGACTCGCGCTCGCCCCTCCCAATCGAAGTGCAACACGCCAACCTCGCCGTTTCCTCAACCGTTTACGTGGGGAATCTTTCGTGCGTCCCTCCTTCCTCCTCTCGCTTGCCCCGCTAACCTTGTTGTAATTGTGCATGCAGATTCTATACGACTGAGGAACAGATTTACGAGTTGTTCAGCCGGGTCGGAGAGGTGAAGCGCATTATCATGGGGTTGGACCGGCATCAGAAGACTCCTTGCGGGTTCTGCTTCGTCGAGTGAGTCTGCGCGCTGCGCGCTGCGCGTCCTCGCCGAATCCAGCGGCGTCTACTATTAGGAGTCAGATGAGGGCTCATGAGACTCGACACTGACTCCCACACTCGCACAGGTTCTTCCACCACTCTCACGCCGTCGCCTCTCTCCGCTACATCTCGGGCACGAAGCTCGACGAGCGCATCATCCGCGCAGACCTCGACCCAGGGTACACCGAGAACCGGCAGTACGGGCGTGGAAGGTCCGGAGGACAGGTGCGGGATGAGTACCGCGAGGACTGGGACCGTGAGCTCGCTCTTCTGCTTCAATAGGGATGAGCCGCTGACGGTTCTGTTGGCTGTAGCTGGACGTGGAGGATGGGGACACCTCAAGAACCGCGAGGAGGTCGAGGCGCAGCGACGGCGCGAGGTCGAGGAGACGTACCGTGACGATCACGACGCGGGAGGAGCGGGTCGGGATGTGCCGACGGGTGCCGGAGACCCAGACGAGGTGCGTCACGAGAGTTCAGCGCGCAAAGCGTGGGTTCCTCGCCTTTTAACTTGTGCTCATCTTCTTGCCGTCGCGCAGAACCCGCGTTTCCGCGAAGAAAAGGATGAGTGAGCGTTGCGGCGCTTCGCATGCTCTGCTTCAGCCTCTCGAGCTCTGTTGTAACATCATTCTCGACCTTCAGAACTTGTGGAAGAGATAAGCGAGTCGCAAATTTCGTTGCGCGCTATTCATCCTCATCTTCCGACGAAGGAGCGATCCGCCGCTTCTTGTAGATCTTCGTCTTTTGCTCCGCGTGGTTCTTTGTCGATCCGCCGTTCTTGCTCGCCACCTTGACTTCGCGCTTCTTCTCGACGATAATCAGCTCGTCGTCCGCCTCGATCGTCTCCTCGACGCGCTTCTCCTTCTTGACGAAGAAGCCCGACAGGCTGCCCTGACCTTTCTCGACCTTTGCCTTCTTCGCTCCCTCGCCAGCCTTCCCCTTCCCCTTCCCTTTCGCGCCATTCGTGCTTGCCATACCCTTTGCCTGCAGCTGCCTCTCCTCCCAAACCTTCCCGACCGCTCCACCGACATTCTCGCCCTCGACGGCAATCACATCAACCCACTTCCCTCGTCCAGGCAGCGACTGCACGACATCGTCCTTCTTTGCTGGCGGGGAAGTCGGGGACTTGCGCAGGATAGGAAGCGAGAGAGACGAGATGACAAGGCGCTCGGAGTGGTAGGTGCGGTTCATGTGAGAGTAGACGTGGGTGACGGGAGGGAGAGTCGAGCGGGATAGGATGCGCAGGTTAGAAGAGTCGGTATCTTCGAGCGAGGATGCCCCGAAGGTCGTGGAGGAGGGGACGTCGAGCAGCGTGTGCAGGAGCTTGTCGAGGTATCTGGAACGAGCTTTCGCTGTCGACGATGCTGTAGAAGTGGGAAGGTCGACAGCGGGGAACTCGTAGAGTCCGGCGAGGAGGCCTGCGCGGGCGAGAAGTCAGTTTCGAGCGGCTCAATGGAGCAGAAGCAAGGGCACGCACCCTTCTCAGGCCGCTTGATCAGCAGCACCTTCCTGCCCTCCTCGCTTTTCTCGTCTGCTCCGCTCGGCACCCACTCGACTACACAAACAGCCGTCTCCTCGTCCCGCTTCTTTGTCTTCTCCTTCGCCATGGGGTAGACCTCGACGCCGTGCTGACGAGCTTCGGAGGCGTCTCCGTATGGGAGTGGAGCGCAGAGGGTGCAAAGGTCTTCGATATCAGAAGGAGCGGTCGCGGAGCCGTCCGCAACGTAGCGGGCCTGCAAGTTATCTCCGTGAGCAGCTCCTGAGAGAGAAGGAGAGCATGCCAGACATACTTCGGCGTACGCCAAGCATTCGTCGTTGAGTGGGCATTCTGCACAGTTCGGGTTCTTCGGCGTGCACACGGTCGCGCCAAGTTCCATGAGAGCCTGGTTCCACGATCCTGGCTTGTTCAGCCCGCCGATGTCGAGCGTCGAGCTCTCTCCATCCTGCGACCCCTCCTTCTTCGTTGGTTGCAGCGGGACGAGGACGTCGGCGAGCGCCCAAATGTACGAGGTGGTTGCCTTCGCTGAGGCGGGAGCGTGAAAGGCGGTAAGGCGGGAGAGGACGCGACTGACGTTGCCGTCGACCATGGGCGACCGTTGCGCGAAGGCGATGGACGAGATCGAGCCAGCTGAGTAGGGTCCGCTGCGCGACGCAAGACAAACCGTTAGCCTCCATTTCGCTCGAAGGGAGACAATGGTAAGGCATAGATCATGACACACATTCCGTCAATGTCGAGCAATCCTTCCGCCGTCTCTGGCAAGATGGCGTTGTGCTTGTCCACGACTGTCTTCGCTCCATCCAGCCTGCACGAACTCCATGGTTCAGTCGAGCCTTTGGAAACGTGCGAGAGTGCCCCACAGTCGCTTCGCGCGAGAATAGTAACCCAGGCCCTTCCAAACCTCATTGACTTCCTCGATGTCGGCCTTTGCGAGCGCCTCAACCGTCGGAAACTTTTCCATCCATTTCTTCCAGTACGGGATGACGGTCGCGACCTGCGTCTGTTGGAGCATGACCTCTGACACCCAAACCTGCGCGAGGGATGATGTAAGGACTGAGTCTGGAGGAAGGGAAGAGAACGCACCTCATATCCTCGCTGCGTCCGCTCCTTCTGCGTGAGAGTTTTCGGGTCGACTTCTTTCCTCCACGGCATCCCGCGCTTCTCCTTGACCCCGTCAAACCATGCGAGCAGCTTCTGCTGGACGATGACAGCCTGAATCGCGGTATCGAGGGCAGGCGGGAGTTTCGGCTGACTAGAGTCCTTCTTGCGCTTCTTGGTCGGTGGCTCAGAGTCCGAGAAAATCTTCGGATAGTAAAGCGAGGTCAGGAAGGCGTGATAGCTGGCGGGATGGGGACGTTCGTTGAGGGAATTGGAATCGAGGACGGTGGGGAGAAGCGAGGCGCAGGGATGCGTAGCGTTCGGCGCAGGCAGCGGTGGACGCGCAACAGCAGCAGACTTCTTTTTGGGCGGCATTGACGAAAGCGAGAGAGCGGAGTCGAGTGCAAGGAGGACGAGGACGATTCGCGTTCCAACGTGAGCATCGCGCGGACGGACAGGAGGAATCGAGTTCTACGAGAGCAATAGACGCTGCTCTTCATTGCTGCGGGCAAACGGAAGAGGATCATGGAGGGCGGACGACGCGAGTCGCGGAGAAGACGTTTCATAGAGGAGCTCGCCTCTTCAGGTAGCCTAGCCGGCTTTTTTCCAAAACGCCCAGGAGCCGATTTTTGCAACTCTGCCGCCCGGTAAGGCGCGACGCGGTCGGAGGGCGGCGGACAGGCGCCCAAGCGGACAATGGCGCCGTCTTGAGGAATCCAGCGAAGCCTGCCCGACGAGAGCAGCGTGAGGGGCAGTTCGGAGGAAGCGAATACCGCCTCGCGCACCTGAAGCTTCAGACGTATCCGAGCGTCTCGTCGATGATGCGCTGCAGTCGGCCCTTGTCCAGCGGAGGATAGTCGGGCGTAGGTACCTCGCCTCGATGTTCCGCCCGAGACGCGAGGTTCTCCAAAGTCTCGGAGAGTCCTCTGTGCGCATCTGCATCAGTTTGGACGGAAGGTCGTGGCCTGACAAGGCCGCAAGATTGAAGACAGCTGTGGGACGCACTCCGGTCTTCTGCAAACGACCGCCCAACCCTTTTTCTCCATCTCATCCGCCAGGTCCGACTGATGCGAATCCATGAGGGTCGAGTTGGGGACTAGGACAAGCTGCCGACGAGTCGCTGTGGGTTGTGAGGCGGGAGACAACGAGTTGAGGGGACGGAGAAAGGAGAGGATGGAGCCGGCGCCTGTCGCGAAGCATGCGACAACGAGCATTTTGCCTCAGAACGATGGCTCAAAGCATCGCTCATGGCGCTTCGACGCACCTGCATGGCTCACAACGAGATCTGCCTTCCCAACCCTCTCCTCCAAGTCCCCCAAGAACTTTACCACCTCAACCTGCAAGATCTTGTCCACGGTGCGCACTCCCTCCTTCCATCCCTCGGGCAGCGCGCTGCTCCCAATCTGTGCGAGGACGTATTGAATGCCAAGTGAGGAGAGTGAGGAGAGCGAGGTGGGGTCGAGGAAGCTGGCGACGAGCGGGTCGAAGCGGGTACTGCCGACTGTCAGGACGCAGTTGTAGGCCATTCGAGGAGCGCAAACTGTTCGGGCGAGCCTCCAGCTAGTTTCGGTGGGAGCACTCGGAGGACGAGAGCAAGTCCTCGCGGAAGCAATGTGGTGAACCCTCGCGAAGACGTAAAGTGGGCCGTGCGATGCGTTCTATGTGACGAAGCGATTCCATTGATGCAGCGGCGGAAGATGCAGAGGAGCGTACAACAACAAGTAGCACCCGCTCACGCTCCTCTCGCCTCCGCCTTCGCCCGTGCAGCCTCCTCCGCCCTCTTCTTCCGCCGTTCCTCCGCCGCAGCCTTGAGCTGCGCGACGCGGTCGTCGTCGTTCCGCTTCGCGACCTTCTGCACCTTCTGCTCGAGCTGCTCCTCCGCCTCGCGCTTGCGCTTCTCCTCGAGCGCCAGCATCTGCCGCTCAATCTCGCGCGACATGCGTTCACGAGACTGTCGAGCTCGTTCGGCAGCCGACATTCCAGGGTGAGGGAGCGAATCCTTTCCTTCGTCATCGTCCTTCTTCGGCGGCGGTCGCGCCGAAATTGGGACCGCAAAGCCCGCCGCCGACGCTGGCTTAGGCTTGACGATGTTCAATCCGCCCGACATGAGTTGTCGGCGATCGACAATCTCCCCCTCGTCGTTGATCTCGACCTTCTTGCCCGTCTTCGCCTCGTACTCTGCCGCGATCTGCACGTCCGTCTTTTCCTGCTCGGTAGGTAGACTTGGACCGATAGGGACTTTCTTGGCGTTCGAGGCGGTGGCGGCGACGGTGGCGGCGACGGCGGCGGCGTGGGCGGCTTCAGTCGAGTCGAGGTAGGATTTGAGGAAAGTGGAGATGCCGCCCGGTCCTTTCTTCTTTGCCTCCGCTTCTGCATGCCAGTTCAAAGATGGAAGAGTGTCAGTGCCTGAGGGAAAGAAGCCGACACAAGCGAGAGTCCGGACGCACCCTCGCGCTTTTTCTCCTCCTCCTCGACCTTCCGCAACTCCTCCTGTTGCTTGAGGTAGGACGGCGTCACGAATTGATCCTTGTCCAGAAATTCGTCTCCCTCTCGTTCCCGCTCTTTCTGGATCATCTTGTCCTCTGCCCGCAAGCGGTCCTGTTTCCGCAACTCGGCCGTCTCGAGTAGGCGGTCAATGTACTTGGGCTGCACGTGACGGGTCAGCGAGATAGCGTGTCGTACTAAGAGGCAAGTAACGCACCTTCCTGTCGCTCGACTCCTTCGTCCGCTCCTCTTTTGCAACCCGCTCGGCAGCCTTCATGTTGTCGTAAACCTCATCGTATTCGAACACGCTCGGATCCAGCTCGACCTCCTCCAGCTGCTTCTTCTTCTGCGCCTTGGTCAGCGAGGCAGTGGAAACGCCCGGCCGTGGTTTCGACTTGGAGATGTCACTGCCGGGAGGAGCGGTTGGCACCTCGTCGTCGTCGTCTGCGCCGCCCAAGATCGGCTTCGCTGTGGCGGGTCTCTTGGGCGGTTGTCGTGGCAGCTGTGCCTTGTTCAGCCCGAACGAGAGCTTGGGAGGGCCCGACATGGCCGCCCGAGTGAGTCGCGAGAGGGAGAGAGCAAACACTCGCTGCAACTGCTCACCGCACCGGCTGACGAGGGCTGAGTAAGGCTTAGTCGTGTCATTAGACTGCTCTTCTACCGCACTGCTGCGTGTTCGCCCGTTCCCACCGCTTCACCTCGTCACACCCTCTCCTCGAACCTCATCAACCGGTAACCGACAACTTCGACGTCCGCACTCGTACAGGGCGCCGGCAAGCTGTGGACTCTGAGCTCGAGTACACAGACTGATCGAGAAGCAGCCGACCTGCGAGAGGCTCGGGGGCCTCTTCTCCTCGATCCGCCCCCACATCTCGTTGCAGAACGCTCTCTCCAGCTGCAGTACATTCATTCGCTCGTCTTGCCAACCCGATACGTACGCTGACACGATCTGCCCCTCGACAGCCCGGCAATCCCGCAATGTCCTCCCCTCGACCCGCCCCCATGCAAACCTCAACAGACGAGCTCGGCGCCTACAGCGAAGGCGAGCTGCTCGACGATCTTCACTCCGAGTCCCTCTCCGCCATCGAACCGCTCTCGCCCAAGTCGCTTAAGGCGATATCCAACTTGGCGCGGTACAAGCCGCCGCCGGATCCCTGTGTGTCGCTTCCATTCGAGCGAAAGTCCCAGCTTTTGCTGACTATCCATGCCGCGCGAAGACCCCTTCCCCGAAGGTCGTTCTGCTGTCCTCGTCTGCCTCTTCGGGTCGCGCTCTGGCGACAACCTGAATGTCTTGCTGTCGACACGAAGCCAGAGTTTGCGGACATATGTACGTTTCGTTTCCTTCGGAGCAGACCGCATAGTATCTGACGAGTCATTGCTTGGCGTTACAGCCTGGACAAGGTGCGCTCAAATCGCAGCCTCGGCTTCCACGCGGAACTGACTGAATCTCGGCGATAGTTGCGTTACCCGGCGGAAAGATGGATGACACAGGCACGTAATCGTGTTCGGATGTCTGGAGCCCAACGCTGACCTCCGTCGCCCGCAGACATGAACCTGGAGGCGACCGCTCGAAGAGAAGGTGAGGACGCAGCGTTCCTCCATGTCCTGCTCATGCACGTCTCCGCATCTCAGGGGTGAAGTGCTCACCTGACGTCTCACAGCTTTCGAAGAAGTCGGCCTGCCGATAGACACGACTCGGATACGATACCTCACGTCGCTCCCGCCTTTTCTCGCCCGATCAATGATGCTCGTCACGCCGGTTGTCTGCTTCGTTCTTGACTACTCGCTCAAAGTGCGGCATATCCTATGGCCAGGCGTCCTGATGCCGCTGACTGGCTGATCCCCGCAGCCCGAACTGAACCCCTCCGAAGTCTCCGACCTCTTCTCCTTTCCCCTCGAAGGCTTCCTCACTGCCAACCCCTCCCATCCGACCTTCCACCACCCACACCCCGACTCGGTCCTTGAAGGCAAGACACCCTACCACACCGTCGAAGACTACCCTTGGTTCGACGGACGAAAACACCGTTTTCATGCGTTCGAGGCGCATCCACAGCCTATCGTTGGCCTGACGGCGGAAATTCTCATACATGTCGCTATGATCGCTTAGTGAGTATGCCGTTGCTCTTCACTCTGTTGCTGGTCCTGACAAATTCGAGTCTCTCGCAGCAACCGCTCGCCCGACTTCCTCCTCCGCGCACCCGATGAGATGTCCCAACGCAACTTAATCCGACGAGCGATGAAGGAGCCTAAGTTTCATGAGTTCCGCAAGAAATGGAGGGAGAAGAGGCCGGTTATGGAGAGGGAGGAGAAGTTGTGAGGCGCGAGCGGGCCGGCGGCGGGTGCGGAAAGAGAGCTGTTGTATTGCACAGTGACTGCGAGGCCAAAGACGCCCTTTGCGACTGCCTAACCACCGCTTCGCCTCGAGAGCGGCTCTTTTATCTTGTCTATACACTCCTGCTTGACAACCCAGCTTCCGTTCGCTTGGCCTCGTGCTTGTGAACCATGGCGGTGCTCGAAGGAGCCACTCGTACGTCTCGCCCGCCTCACGACCGCCCTCACGCCGTCGCTGACCCTCCCATGAACCACTCCTATCATCGCTCAACTTGCCAACACAGCCGTCCCGGTCGAGTTACAGCGGGATGTACAGCAGATGGAGGAGCTTGGGTCGCGAAAGAAGCTTGAGGCGGCTGATTGGCGAGGTGTGGGTGTGGCGGGACGAGGAATCGCGAACAGTCTACGAAGCGGTGCGTTCGCCTGACAATCTCGCTTGGAAGACAACGCTGACGGACCGTTGCTCTCACGCTATTGCAGAAGAGCGGCGGACCGCTCTCGGTCGGACTACGCTGCTGATATCGTGTGGACGCCTCCTCGTCAAGCTCGCTCGACCAAGTGGGGAGGAGACGGAAAGTCAGCAGGAGCGCCTAGCGGCGCAGACAGAACTTGCCAGGGTCGTTGGGAACATGTGCTTCGAGCATGGTGCGTTGCCGCTCCTTTTTAGCCGCTGAAAGTGTTCACACCCTCCTCGAGCAGATCCGAATCGCCAACAAACTCTTGACGCTGACATTCTTCGATCGCTTGCCGATCTTCTCTCCGTGATACTTGGCGTCTCGGACGACGGCGTGAAGCGGGAGGGTGGCAGGAGGGAGCTGTCGCATGAGGAGCTGACTTTCGTGCGGGCGGCAACCGGTGCCATGCTGAACTCTTCGCTCATGTTCGGTGCGCGTGCTACGCTCGATCGCACTACTTCCTTAGGTTAACGTCTGTTCGCTCTTGCAGACCCGGTTCGACAAGAGCTGACGCGCCGAGAATACCTCCTCCCGCTGCTCGCAATCCTCGACTCGCGTACGGCTGGCAGAGTGACTGCTCCAGTCTACACAACGGGTAGTTGGTCAATACAGACGGACGACGCGAAGCGAGAACAGCGACTGCATATTGGCTCGATGGCGGCGGGTTGGGCGGCTAATATCCTGGAGGACGTCCTCGGCGAGAGTGAGCGTCTCCCTCGTCTTACGCGCCAAATCAGCTGACATGTTCTTGCTCAGACAAGACCAATTTTCCCATCGACTTCGGCATTCCCGCACTCGCATCTGTCGTCCTGAGCGCCGCCTCATTCCCTTCTTCCCCTTCTCTCGTCTACGTCTCCTCCTCCGATGCAGCCGACTACCTCGACACCGACATCGAGCTTCTCACTATCTCCGCTAGCCTGCTCGACGGCATCGTACAAGATTCAGACGCCGCAAAATCGGCCATCGCCTTCTCCACCTTCGACCCGTCTCTCCCTTATCCCCGATGCACGCTCCTCCACCCCGTCCTAAAGTTCATCAAGACCGCACGACCCCCGTCATACTGGACCACCGTGTCAGACGATCCAGCACGGACAGAAAAGGCCTTCTCGACAATTAAGGCTTCAATCGTTCGAGCAGTCGTCGAAGCGCCAAACTCGGACGAAGTGATGGAGCGCCTGTGGAAGGAGACGTGTGGTGAAGATGGTGCTGAGACGAGCGGGAAGAACTGGCTGATCGAGGAGTTGGTACGGTGGCTCGAAGAGGCAGAGGACGGAAGGGAGGACATGCTGATCTGCTCGTCGCACATGCTCGCTGGGCTCGGACGGAGAGGTCAGTGGCTCAGATAACCGTCGCCAGACAGAGTGAGTCGCCTCTTCGTACTGACACTAGGAACTGTCGGGTCGTTACGCAGACGAACACACCCTTTCGCTCGTGCGCGACTACCACCTCGCCTCACCTCTTGCTCGGATCGTCCGCAACCGAGTGAGCGGCGCTATCGGTAAAACTGGCCGACCGGGCGAGACGACTCAGGTACTCTTCGGCGTTGTGAGCTTGTTGCGGCATCTGGCGATTCCAGGTGAGCCTCTCATGTAGGCTTTTGCCCAGCTCCTGCTGACTCGCGAATGCTCACAGTTGCGAACCGACAAGTGGTTGGCGAGACGGATGTGATCTCCTACGTCTCGCAGCTCTTGCGAAAAGAGCTCGATGTCGTCCAACCCCTTCAGCTTGCGACTATTGGCCTGCTCAAACATCTCGCTTCAGGAGCTGGTGCGTCGCTTGCTACATCTCAAGTCAAGTGTCTTCACTGACCAGCGATCTCGCCAGTCTCAAACGCGCTCGCCATGCTCAACATGGACCCTACCTCCGCCGACAGCGCCTCCTCAACCCTGTACCTCATTCTCTCCCTCTCATCTCGCACAGACGACCTTCGCCTCTGCTCTGAATCGACCCGCGTGATTGCTAACCTCGTCCGCACGCTCTTCGCCGCTCCCTCCGAAGTGGCCGCGACAGAACAAGTCAAAGTCGGACGCGAGGAACTGACGAGCCGAGAAGTCGTCAGTGTGTTGGCGGAGATGGTTAGGACGAGCGAAAGATATCCGCGTTTGGTAAATGAGGGAGTTGTCGGGTTGACGTTGCTGGCGGGTAGCGGCGAGAAGGGCGGTGCGTTTCGCATTCCTTTCTCTTTATGAAATCCCCCATGCCGATGGATCGAAGCTGACAATGGCAGAGGGTTCGCAGCCGTCCTCGTTCTCGAAGCACTCCTCGCCTCCCACACCCAGCCAGTAGCTCAGCCGTCTTCCACCGACCCCGACCTCTCTTCCGCCATGGCCGCACTCACCACCACCTCTTCCACACCTGCAGCGTCCGCCGCCTCCTCCACACCCTCTTCCGCCGCCTCCGTCCTTTCAACCTGGCTCTCCTCTGCCCCCTCATCCTCCTCCCCAACCTCCACAATCCCACCAGAGATGCTCGCAAACGTCGCCTCGCTAATCTTTGCCGTCTTGCATGGGACGGCAGCGTCGGAGGGGAAGGAAGCGACGAGCCGCGAACTGCGAGGCGTCATTGTCGGGCCTTTGAGGAGCGCGGCGGGTGTCTTGAATCACGGAGCGGTGAGTAATACGTTCGGGAGGGCACTGGATGTCGTTGAGCGAGAGGAGCAGTCGTAGGACAGGCTGTAGACTCGGCCCGCCCTGAAAGACATCGCTTGCCGCACGTTCTGCCCAAGGACTGCCCTCTCAAAGCTCGGCCGCGTTTGCGTGCTGCTCACACGGATGTCAAAAAGCCTGGGGAGGCTGCATGAATGGATCGGCGAGACGGAAAGGCTACACTACCTCCGACTCGCAAGGAATGGCGTTCTTCAGGGTTTGGAGGACGACGCAGTACCGTTCCGTCAACTTGATCAACAGGTCGATCTGCGTGACGATCAGTCAGGTCAGTGACGGAGTTGCAAAAGGACTCCGTGCAAGGACGCGGGGAAGGTGAATCGGTGCGGGAAGAAAGGGGCCGGGGGGCTTGAGGACTGGCGCGAGTCTGTACGCACCTTATCCTTCGGTACGTCGGGACAGTCGAGGTCGAACTTGAGGCGAATGGCGAGGAAGCCGACCGGGACCGACTTGTCCACGCCTAGCGTCCCTCTGCGAAGCGAACGAAAGGTCAGCGCTCAGGTCGTTGGACTTTGCGGGAGTCTCTGCACGCACCGGAAGTCCAGGTCTCCCTCAGCAGTGATCTTGCCGCTCTTGACGGGAATCTCGAGCGAAGTCGCGACCGCCTTCAACGTCACGCCTGTACAAGCCACGAGACTTTCGAGCAGCATATCTCCCGAGCAGAGTTGTTCCGCGTCCGTCCCTCCCGCCATCGCGTGCAGCCCAGCCTTCTTCAGCGCCTTCCCAACCGAGAGAGAGCATGCGACGCCGTCGCCATCCGCGAGCGTCGACGAGGAGGTCAAGGTAACCCGCGCACTGGCCGGGTTCGTCTGGTACTGCTCCTTGAGAGGCGCTTGTTGTGCGCGCAGCGTGGCGGCGTCCATCGTGGGCGTAGTAACGTCGCGATAGGAGATCAGGTGGGGCCGGGGAAGCCGCAAAGCCGACGGGCTCCGCAAAGAGAGATTTGTTGCGCTCGTCGACAGCGTCGCTAGTCAGAGTAAGCTTGAGCGTCGCATAAGGAAGTTTTCGTACCGTCAGTCCACGTAGTGCTCGGCCAAGACGGAGGCAGCGCAACTTTTATCCTCGAAGCTGACCTCACAATGAACGACTCGCCCGGTATCTCTCTGCCTCCTTCGTTCCACTCTTCGACACCTACAGATACACAACGTCACTATTTCCCTTGCGCCCTGGCCATCGGACCCAGCAGTGATGGAGACGTCGAAGAGAATCGCTCCGGTCCTCGAGCATGACCGCTCGAACGAAAGCCGTGCAGGCGCGCACCTTGCGTACAGCTTCGCGGCCAGTGGGTGGTGCGTTGAGACGTTCAACGCCCGTCGTGCCTACGACTGAGCTCACCACCGTCGTTTTGCGCTGACAGGCTCGCTCTGCTTTCGATCCCGCTCCTCGCCTTCCCACGCGTCCTCTCTCTCGTCTTCGGCTCCTTCCTCGCCAAGATGGGCGACCCAGACGTCG
Source organism: Rhodotorula sp. ZM1 (assembly GCA_009806315.1). Classification (NCBI taxonomy): domain Eukaryota; kingdom Fungi; phylum Basidiomycota; class Microbotryomycetes; order Sporidiobolales; family Sporidiobolaceae; genus Rhodotorula; species Rhodotorula sp. ZM1. Next base: position 35,070 of record QYSD01000054.1, on the reverse strand, counting down.
CAAATAAGCCGACCGCCCATGCCGTGCGAACGCTGAACCTGCTGGAACGGAGTTTGGCAGGCCTGCCTCGCTGGGATGGCTCTACTCGCTCTCGCTGCTTTTTTTGTCATTCAGGTGCGTTTCGCTCTCGCGTGCTTGAAATGAGGCGAGATCGCTTGCCCCGCTGTGTCGTCGGACGAGCTTGATGCGGGATCACGGTCGTCCCGCTTTCCCGCCTCACAGACCGCACGCTCCCTCTGACTACGCCCATTGGCAACGTCCATCGGCAACACCCGCGATGTCGCCACCTCCGCCCTCTCAGCGGCCTAGCGCGCCCCAACCCTCTGGATCTCAATCCTCCTCTTTTCCGTCTTCTCCTACTCCTCCTACTCCCTCAACCTCCTCTCGGTCTCGGTTCCGTCAGCGGTGATCGCGGCTTGGGGGGGCTGGGTTGTGTTGTCCGGACATGAGGGACGGGTGAATCAGCAGAGCGCGAGGGCGTCGAGTTACCCGTTTGAAAATATTGAGGCGGAGAAGGAGAAACAGGAGAAGAAGGAGTGAGTTGCGCCGGCTGCGAAGCGGGAGGACGGGAACGCTTGATCGTTCGATAAGTGCAAGGAAAGTACTTGACTCCCTTCCCACGGGGACGAATTCTCGCAGGAAGCCGTACGACAGCAAGCTTGGGAAGGCCGACACGCTCCTCTCGCTCGCCGTTTCTTGCAGGACTCGCGCACGATCGCGAGGATAGCTGAGAGCTGACTTGTGTTGCGAGGGGTTGCGAGGGAGAGGAACTTGGTAACGGAAAGAAGATCCGACCTGACCAGGAAAGAGAAAAGAGAGAGAGAGCCGAGAGAAGGTCTTTTTGCGAGTAGAAGCTAGGGGGAAAAGCAGCCTTTTGTGCGAGACGGAAGGGTGGAGGTATAACGGAAAAAAGAGGAGAATGTCGAGGTAGATGGGGCGAGGATAAGGAGAAAGGAAAGTCTGGCGGGAAAGGTGCACGGTGGGAAAAAAGGTCTATGTACAGCACGGCGTATGGAAGGGAGATGATGGGGACCGGATATGCACGAGAAGGGAATGCACAGGCGAAGAAGCGAGGGAAAGGCGAGAGACGGGCGAGGTGGACGGGAGGAGGGCGTCGCCCGGAGTTGTCGGTACTGAGGTACTGCTTGTTGCGAGATGCCGTCTATGCTGCAGTTGGATGCGGGATGAAGATGCTGTTCAAGTGGCCGCCGCCGCCGTTCGCGGGGCCGAGACCGTGATGGAAGCCCGGAAGCGGTGGGAGGCTGTTCGCCTCGCGTTCGGCGGAGAGGACGCGTTCGATCGTGACGAGATGTTTCGAGTAGGTTGTCGAATACTTGCGGAGGTTGAGGATCTGCTGGGTGGTTTCGGCGAAGAGAGCCTCGCGCTGGGGACTGAGGGCGCTGTGGAGGCATTCTGCATGGCGCGAGGACAGGTCAGTACGGGCTAAGATGTGGTAGCGACGAGTCGAACACACTTTGGATGACGTAGTTGGCGTAAGGATGGACGAGCATCGCCTTGATCGTGCTCGAGCCGTCGTGACCGGTCTGAAGAACCTCGTCAATCAGGCGCTGACGCTCGTCGTCTGTACCGTACAGGATGCACTTCTCGACGACATTGGAGGCAAACTTTTGCTGGGCGAGGGGAAGGAGCTGGCCGTAAACCTTGGCGATGACGAGCGAGCGGTCGGCCGTGTCGCCTTTCTCTAGGACCCACTGAACGACGTACTGCGAATGAATGCGTGTCAGGGTGTCCTCCTGGATGCGGACGGGCGACAATCGACGCACATTGCCGTACTGGTCCTGAATGAGGTGCTGCGTTGAGCGATGCAACTCGTCGAGGAGTGTGCGGGTCTGGTGCGCCGGGCAGTTCTCGAAAATGCGCTGGAGGACGCGGCAACCATAGGGATGCGTGGCGAGACTGTGGACTTCGCCGACGCAGGCGTTCGTGATGAAGAGGAGGTGCTCGGGCGGGACTCGTTCGAGCGCGCGCTGCGAGGCAGTGAACGTGAGCAACAGTATACGAGGCATGAGCGAGGGTAGGAGGTAGCGCACCTGTATGACGTGATTGCTCTGCGCATCCCTCGCGCACTTGAGAACGTTGCCGTCGAGCTCCTTGACGAGGCGAACCTGCTGGTCGACGAGGACATACTCGAGCGCCTTCTGCACGACGCGGCAGCCATACATTTGAAGAGAGAGCTGAAGAACGTGGCCCTCGAGGACCTTTGCCATCGCCGTCTTCTGCACCTGGCTGCCCTGCTCGAAGAACTTCTGTATCACGTCTGCGAGAAGGAGGGCGGTGAGCGAGCGGTCGTCCGTGACGGCAATGAAGCGCGACGCACAGTTCGCGAAGACATCGGTCGAGAGCTGGAGCATGTTCGGCAGGATCTCCTTGAAGACCATGTTGCGCTCCTCGGTCGTCGCTGTCTCCAGCTTCGTTTGGATGTGCCGCGAGCCGAGCTGGTCGCCGCTGAACTCGACAATGTGACCTGCGAGGTCCTGTCGAATGATCGTGTTTACGCGAAATCAGCTGATTGCTCGTCGCAGACGCGAGACTTGAGAGCGCGACGAGCGCCTGACGCACCTGTAACTCCCAACTCCTGCTCCTGTTGCTCCTGAACTCCTCAAGCAGCGGACTCCTCAAGCTCCTCATGTCGGGTCCGTATCCCGAGCCGTAACCATGCAGCTGCACCGGTCCAGGCGCGACGTACTCCGTTCCCCTCACTCCCCTGCCGAGGATGATCTGATGCTGCTGTCCAAGCTGAGGCCCGCCGTACATCGGTGGATGAGGAGGACCGCCGTGTTCAATGTGCGAGGGAGGCGGAGGAGGAGGGTGGCCGTTCGCGAAACCGGTGGCCTGGGGAGGAGGTCCAGCGACGTAGGGCGACATCGCACCGGGTTGACCAGGCAGACCGGACGGCGCGAAAGAGAAGGAGCCTTGACGAGAAGGGACGGCGGAAGACGAGCCGTTAACGAACTCGGGAGGAAGAGCGAAGGGCGGCATGGGAAGGCCCCAGGCAGGCCCAATCGAGTCGCGACGGCCGCCTGGACCACCAGCTCCGGCGTCGTGCGAGTAAAAGCCCATCGGCGCGTAGGACATCTGCGGCGGGTACGAGTCCTGGTGGTTCATATACGGCGAACCCGGCGGGAGGAAGTAGGGATAGCTGATCGAGTTCTGCCTGCCTGGGTGGTCGCGCGGACCTTCGCCAGCGCCAGCGCCAGTCGGAGCGATCGTCGGGAGGTTCCCAAACGGCTCACCCGAATACGGCGACCTCGGACCGCCTCTTGCGTTCGCGCCCGTCGCTGCTCCTCCTGCGCCCGCCAAGTTGATCCCGCGCAGCCCGCTCGCGAGGTCATCGTCGACGCTCTGCGCGCCCGTGACAGCCTGCCCGAAGCTGTTGTACATCGGCTCGGCCGCTCGGCTGTCCCGCGGAGGGTACCCAGCGGGAGGAGGCGAGACGCCGCCCATGTGTGCAAAGTAGGGGTTGCCCAGGGGTGGAGGGGACGGGTCGGGAGGCTGGTAAGGGTAGGTGTAGGGTGCGGAGCCGGGAGAGGGAGTCGAGCCTGTCGCCGCTCCTGCTGCAGCGCCGTAGCTTGTCGGTGACGGCGCGCCAAGCTGGATCGAGGTCGCGGTCGTGTGGACTGAGCCGGCGCCACTGGATCCAACTGGCGAGGTCTCCTGCGAAGACGCGTCGACGGGCGAGTGGGCGAGGTGTGACGAGGGAGGGAGGAGGCTCGACCGCGAAGGAGCCCCCAGCGAGTCGGTCATGGAGGCGGCGGGCGACGAGGAGCGGAGGTCGACTGCTGAGCCGGTCGGCTTGAGTTGGGACCGAGCGAAGCCGCTCGTGAAGTCCTGCAAGTCGGAGGAGAGGGCAGAAAAAAGAAGGTGCGGGGGGACAAGGATGACGAGGGGAAAGGAGTCAGCGCCGATACCGCAAGGTCGGCGGGAGGCCCGTCTTCCATGCAACCTTATTGGGAGCTAGTCTCGCATCAAAGACCCATCAAGAGGCCCGCGGACCGTGGGTGATCACCTCGAGAAGAGCCAGGTCGCCGGAAAAGAGCGACGTCGACAGAGAAACGTTTCGCTGGACTCACCCCGCTCAGCCTGTCATAGTTGCGCAACCCTCGTGAGTCGTCCGCCAAGTGCAGCCGCAAGTCGTCCGTCGAGCTCGCCGCTTTGGCGCCGAATCCGGTCACCCAATCGCTCGTCAACCTCGACGCCGCAGTCCCGTCATCCAGCCCATCCAGCGACGCAGGTCCGCCATGTCCCGCTCGCCGCTCGAGTTCTCGAGGAAGGTGCTTGCCGAACCCGAAGACTTCGGCGCCGATGACGAGCGACCCGCCAGGCGTTCGCTGGCCGTCTGTAAGCGGCGCGGAGACGTTGCGAAACGCTGAACCGAGATGGCGGGTGCTCTCGATTGCAGGAACGCTCCTCAGGCCGGTTGGGAGGTCGGCGAAGGAGGGGCGAGGGAGCGTGCCGAGCGACAGGGCGCCCTTGTTCGACGACGAGAGCGGGTCGAAGGACTGGCGGCGGGGCAGGCCGAGGTGTCGAGGGTTGGCGCTGAGTGGCTTCCCGCTCGTGTTGCTCGGGTCCATCTCTGGCGGATCTGTAGGGCGGGTCGAGTGTCAGCCAGATTTCCGGAAACAGCGAGGACGAGGCCGTTCTCCGCCCCGCCCGCCCTCCACTGCTTCGAACGGTTTCCGCAAAGTTCTGAGTACGCACCGGAGATACGATCAAGTCAAGCGCAGCCGAACACGAGGTGGTGCGAGGGGAGAAGAAGCGCGAAGTGAACGCCGAGATTCGCTGGGAGAACGAGGGTCGGGAAGGGCCTGCGAGTGCGGCGATCAGCCGGCGCCCCTTTGGTCTTCCTAGAGAGTGCGGAAGAGACTGTAACGCGGACGTACCGAGTGCGAACCAGCCAGCTGAACCGCAAGGAGCGAGAGGAGGTTGTGGGGAGGGCCGAACCTCCTGAACGGGATGGGAGCAAGCGCCGAGATGAAGACGACGCGGTGTTCTCTCCTCCTGATACTCCACTCAAGACTCAAGACGACTCTGCTGCGGTTCCGCGCGCAAATGGACGCTGCGACGGACGAGTGCGGAGTGACGCTTCGAGGGCGGGCGACGACGAGGTGCGGCGTGTCCGACGAAGGGTAACTGGGAGCTCAGTCTCGACTGCACGCGTCTACGCTACCCGTGTATCTGGCTGCGTCTGCGGTGCGAGGCCGGGGACCGAGGAACAGGGCGGAACTGAGGAGGCGGAGGGCTGCACGGAGCTGGCGGGGTGGGTTCGCCGGGGCAGTCCTGCTCCTGCGTGGACGTACAGTACGAATTCGAGCTGTTCTAGCAGGCTCCCAGCAAGCCAACGCGAACTTGAACTTGGGCGAGGAGAGGATGGTTCTTCAGCGCTTCTTTGTGTGCTCGCGGGGACAAGGAAACGGCTCGAATGGCTCGCAGGTGACTATCCTCGCACCGCCAATCCCGGCAGTGGACGACGACGACTCGTCCGCCTCGCTTTCTCACCGCTCTCTCGCCCGCTCGCCTTCTCCTTTTTCGCGCGGTCGGCGAGGGAAGGCGTCGTGTTCTGCTCCGCACCATCGGACTTGTCTCTCGCGCCGACGTGTCCTCGAGCGGGCAGATATTTCGACGTCGGACAAAGCCGTCGCAGGGGTCGACGGAGACGGAGTGCTCGTCTGGAGGAGCTCTTCCTCCCCTTCCTACCGCACCACCATCTCGAGCAGTCGTACTGTCCAAGAGGAGCAGGACTCGACACGCCGACACTCTCAGTAAGGCAGGAGCATCTCAAGCCGTTCCTCGCCTACCCCGCCAACTCGCTCGCTCTGTCTCGTCCTGCCCGACCCATCTTCCATACCACGCCGTTCTTCCTCCGCCGCAGCACGACGACGTGGTCGCCGGATGCCGCCCTGTCCTGCTGTGCACGGTCGCTCTTGGCGAGCAGACTCTCGCTCGGATGAGCGGGCTCCGGTTGTCGCGACGAGCAGGCGCACCGCCCATCCTCGCGCTGCTGTGCCGCCTCTCGTCGGCCATCGCTGCTCGACTGCGGATCATCGCGATAATCTGGCAACGCGGGATGCGAAGGCAAGCCGGGCCCCGAGGCGAGCAAACGCTTTTTTGTTTTGTTTGGTAACGAGCGCCTTCAAGCTCCCCCTTTCCTTCGCTGGGCTATTTCTCTGCCCATTGCTCGCGCGGGGACTAGCTGAAGGGAGAAGAGATTGAGCAGCTTGACAACGCCACGGACACTCCCGCTCAAAACTTCTCCTTGGCCGGCCTCAGATCCATCTCCAATGTCCACGCGTCCGGCGTCTGCTGATGCAGGTACAAGTACGCCCTCGCGATTGACTCGGGCGAGAGCCGCTGGCGCTCGTCTTGCATCCAGTTTGGGTCTTTGCCTTCGACGGAGGAGAACATTCGTGCGGTGATGCGGGTGAGGATGGTGCCGTCGATGATCTGAGGCCAGACACTGGTGAGCGAAGGCTCGAAGTGGACAGGAGGGGAGACCTGTACGCACGACAAACGCGACATGCACGCCCTGCGGCCCATACTCCCTCGCAATCGACTGACTGAGCGCCCTCAGCCCATGTTTCCCCGCCGCGAACGCCCCAAAGTGCAAGTGACCCCTCGTCGCGCTCGTCGCGCCCGTCATGATCAGTGTCCCGCCTTGGTCCGCTTCGAAGCCGGGAGAAGGGGAGGTAAAGGCTCGGACGGCGGCTTGTGAGAAAGCGGTGGCGGAGATGACGTTAATTGTGGCGGAGGCGGTGATGTCTTTCTCGGTGATGTCGAGGAAGGGGATGCGGGACCTGCGGGAGACGGGGGTGAGCGGAGGCAGAAAGCGAGAAGCGAAACGCACCATTGCGAGGTGTTCCACACTGCGCATTTCAGCCTCCCATCAGGCCACCGCTGCTTGATCTCCTCAAACACCCTCTCCATCGACTGATAGCTGTACTCCTCGACGCTGAAGACCTCCGCGACTCCTCCGCCCTTCGCAATCTCGTCCTTCAAGTCGTGCACCTCTTGTCGCGGCCGGCTGATGAGAGCGACGCGGTAGCCGAGCTCGCGCGCGAACAAGCGTGCGACCGCGCCGCCTGTGCCGACAACGTTGCCCAGACCAGAGACGGCGAGGATGTGGTTCGACGACGGAGGCATGGGAGAGCGTTCCAGCAGGGACCAGGTAGACCAGAATTGCTGTGGATGCCCCAGTGTAGCAGTAGAGGAAAGAAAGACACAAGCAAGTCCCAATCGAAGTCGTCGTCCGCTTCCGAGGCGAGGGACGAGGACAAGGTCGGTGGTCAGCGGTCAGCCCCGTCCGCTACCTCGCTCAGCGTCTAAACCGGTTCACCGGGCCGCCCGACACACTAACGTGCTCAATTGACCCGCCAAACCGGTCCGCTCGCCGACCAACGTCGTTCATGCGCGCGCTCGAATCTTCATCAGGCAGTCGTCGGGTCTGGAGATGGAGGAGGAGACTGGGAGAGGATTGGTCGTTCTCAGGCTGAAGATGGTTTCTGTTAGGCTTAAAGCAGACCAGAGGAGCCTTGGCCGAGGGGGAGAAGGGGAATGGTGGACTTCTCGTCGCTTCAGGCAGGAGGGTGGCTGCTGGCCATTTATTGGCAGCGCCGCTCAGAAGGAAGCTGCTGGACGGCTCTCAAAGGCTCCTCTTCGGTATGGGCGCCGCTGGACGTGAAGGAAGCCCTGCATGCCCTTCTCGCCTCCTCCTTGATACTTTCCTCCTCTCTCTGCACATACTCCTGTCCGCGTCCGCCGCGCTCGCACCTCCAGGCTTATTTCCGTCGCTGGTGGCTGTGAGGCTCGTCAGCCCGCTGCCGGAGTATCCGCGGAATTTCCCATCTCTTGTCCGGGTGCTCGCTCTCCCTCTTTCTCTCTTCTCATGCTCTCTTGGTGCACCAGGAAGGTGCCGTCTAGCCATCACCACCACCACCCCGATGCATACGCTGAGCCTGGCCGCCGCCGCGAAGCAGTGAGTTCGTGCATACTCGCCTTGCCGCCCTCCCTCTCACCTTTTCCTCGCGCAGTATGTCCCGTCTCGCGAAGCGGCACGTCGCCGTATGGAAGGGCCGGGGCGCGATCCCCCGTTGCCAGACGCCCCCTATCAAGTCGGCCGACAAGGGCAAATGTCGCCTCCTCCGCCGCCGCCGCCAAAAGACGACCATTTAACGCGGCGTGGGCCGACCGCCAAGAGCTCGGGGGGTGCGAACAAGCCACCGAAGCTCGACTACAAGGTGCGAACCCCCGCATCAGAACACTCGTTACGGCCGTTGCCTCACCTAGTCCTGCACAGCGATACTCGACCGCCTCTACGTGGGGACGCAACCTCGTTGCAAAGTTTCAGCCTGAGGTGCCGGTTCCTCAGATGGGCGAGGTGCGTGGCTTCCTTTTCGATACTTGGTAGACGCTCACCATCGCTTGAGCAGATCCCGATCAGGTATCAGCCCAAGCCTGATTTCTTCAATGGAGATGCTGAAGAACGAAAAGGGCATCGCCGTTGTTCACGGCAAGACAAAGTGCAACGCTTGGAAAAGGCCTCTGTCTTCAAACCAATCGCAGTCGTGGGGCCGAATACTCGCGTTAGGCCCAAGATCATAGACATCCCAAGTCAGAAGGGGTCGCGGTCGCCGCGTAAGGTTCAGGTCTTCAAGCACCAGCAGGAGTAGAGGCGTCGTTACGGCGTAGCTTGTTTCTCATGGACACTAGATCGTGCTTTCTGTTGCAACACATCGCTCACAAAGTGAACCTCTTGAACGCAAAGCGAGAGCAACCCGAACTGGCGGATGCCATTAAGTTTCTTTGAAGAATATCTTCAAAATTCTTTACAGGCCTGAGTCTATACTCTACGCTTCTAGTTCTTCTTCTCATCCGCGAAAGGGTAGTCGGTGTAGCCCTCGGTCTTGTCAGGACCGTAGAGGTAGAAAGTCTCGCTGCCGAAGCAGAGGAAGCGAAGGAAGAGTCAGCTCGTGAGCGACGTGATGTGGCCAAACCGCCAAGTGCCCGTTGCCCGCAGGGAGGAACGGAACACACCGGTTGTACTCCGTCAGCTCGATGCCCTCCTTAATCCGTTTTACCAGATCCGGGTTCGAGATGAAGTATCGGCCGAAGACGACGACCGAGTTGGCGTAATGCTCGGCGGCGGTTACTGCCGTGTCAGGCTTGAAGCCTCCGGCGATGAGGAAGGGACGGGGAGTCCAGATCTCGTGCTGCGACACGTTCGGAAACAAAGGCGTTCGCAGAAGGCGTCAGCTGTCGAGTGCCAAGATGGCTGACTGGGGCAAAGGGCGACAGAAGGACAGAGCAAGCGCACCAGGAAATCGAGATTCTCATCTTTTGCGGCCTCGATGGTCGTGTTTCCGGCGATCCTCGACTCGACGGCATGGATGTAGGCGAAGTCAGGGTGACGCTGGCGGAGCTCGGTAACGAAATAGCTGAACGTCTCCTTGATGTCCTTGATGTCGGGCATCTTCATGCCCTGGAAAGTCGAGTAGGGCGAGAGACGGATACCGACGCGGTCAGCCCCAACGGCGTCGCTGACGGCCTTGGCGACTTCGAGCGGGAAGCGCGCGCGGTTCTCGAGCGAGCCGCCGTACTCGTCGGTGCGCTTGTTCGAGTTGGTCTGGAGGAACTGGTCGAGGAGGTAGCCTGGAGAGAAGGGAGATGGTCAGAACGGGTCGAACGAAGACCAAGTTCGTGCAGAATCAGCTCGCCGTTGGCGTTGTGGATCTCGACACCATCGCCACCAGCCTCCTCGACGAACAGCTTCGCCGCGCGGGCGTAGTAGCCAATGTAGTCCTGAATCTCCTCCTTTGTCAAAGCGCGCGGCTTGGCTCCTCCCTCGAACGGCACATCCGACGCCGAGACGACGTCTGCGTTAAACTCCTTCTTGAGGTTCTCGGGGTCGGCGGCGCGGCCGAGAGCCCAAAGCTGGAGGTAGATGAACGAGCCCTTGGAGTGGACCTCGTCAACGACCTTCTTCCACGCCGCAACCTGCTCCTGGTTGTAGCATCCGGGAACCTGCGCAGGGTGGATTCCAGGAAACAGAGCGAGATGGTGCGAATGAGAAGAGCAGGGCGCATGGGAAAGAGGCGAAAAAGCGAGGAAAGGAGAAAACGCCAAAGTCAGCGAAGGAACGGTAGACCGTCAACAGGAGAGTTGAGAGAACGCACGTTGGGGTAACCTCCCGCCTTCGGGTCAATGAACGTCGCCTCCGTAATCACGAGGGTCCCGGGAGCACTCGCACGCTGGCCGTAGTATTCGACTGCGGGCTGCTGGTGGACGTGCTGGGCATCGGCACGGAAGCGAGTCAAGGGCGCCATGGCGAGGCGCTGCTTGAGCTCGAGGCGGCCGACCTTGATCGGCCGGAAGAGGACGGAGGAGGCGGCGGGTGTGGGCATCGTGGGCAGCGGGTGCGGATGAAGACTGGCTTGTAGTGTGGGTGAGTGACTGGGTCTCTAGCAGGAGTGCAAGCGAGTGCAGCGAAGCGAGTGGCAGAGGCAAGAGCAAAAGTTCGCGCAGATGACGAGAAGACCGAATTTGGCTGAATAAGAGGCTCGGACAAGTGGAGGAACGAGTGGCTGCGGGACAGAATAGCCGCTGCGAAGGTCGACGAGGTCGACGATTCGGCAGAGTTCGAAGAGGCATTAAGAGTCATCATCCCGTGGTGTCTAGATCTACTCCTCTAGAGCTATAGACAGATGTCCGCCGTCATTGACCGTCGCCGGCGGAGCGCAAGCCCCTGCCAAAAACCGCCCTCCTCATGCTGTCCCTATTCCTCCTCGGTCGTCGCTCAGGCGGCTAAAAGGTGCTTGCAGGCGGGACAGTCAAACTCGGTCGCATTGACGTCGTCGTCGAGAAGTCGGTGCCAACGCGCGCAGGCGGCGAAGGGCGCTCAGAATGGTCCGGCGAATGATGGCCACGGCGAGCAGACCACGACGACGACCGTGACGACGTGTGCGGCTTCTCGTCCCTCTCAGAGTCGAGCAGTCGTTGACGGGACTGGCGCGACTCCTGCTCGTGCGCCGCTTGCGCGTCTTTCTTCTTGCGGTCCTTCGCCTCGTTCTCCGAACGGCGGTGATGCTTCCACATTGCTTTGCTGGGCGTGCGAAATTCGTCAGGAAACGCACTTGCTGTGAGGAGAAGGCCGCACGCGCACACGAGGTCGCAGACGGGCTTGACAGTCAGCGTGATGGAGAGGATGGTCGGGAACGTCGTCATTTGTTCCTGCGCGAAAGCCGATCAGCGCATATTCGCCGGAGGAAGTGAAGAAGCCTCACGGTTCCAGCGAGAAGCGACGAGCTAGGCTGCGCCGCCAACTCGTACGACGTCCAGAGGAGGGCGAGCCAGACGGTGAAGACGGTTCCGGAGAAGATGGCGGGGACGATCATCCGCGTCCAGCGGTTGCCGTCGCGGCTGTAGTCGAAGATGCGACGGAGGCTGGGAGAACGAGGGGTCAGCACGATCCTCTTGAGGCAAAGGGAGAAGTGGGCGGACTGGTAGTGCACCCAGTGGGAGTAGAAGCTGAGTGGAGCAAGGTCAGCAGCATCCTCTGGGGGAGAGGAAAGGCGATGCACTTGGCGCAGGTGACTACGAAGACGGAGAGCGACAGGCCGATGGCGATGATGGTCGAGATGGAGAGCAGGGATGTGCCGGTCGGATCAGGGCAGTTCGTCTGAACGAGCTTGAACGAGCCGATGATGCCGTTGACGAAGACTGCGCGAGAAGTCGGGTGAGTCTGAGTAATCGGTGTACAACGAGGACCACACACGAAGGGTCACCAGCCACAAGATAAACAGCGCGGCGTTCGAGCCGAGCATCCCGCACCGCCGCCACCATCCCTTCGCCGTCCTGCTCGCGATCTTCCTCCGCTGCTCGTCGTCATAGCCCGCCACGCTCGACGCGGAATTGTCATCCGAGCTAGACTCGTCCGCTCGCTCGACCAGACGCGAAGAACGCTGCGGACGATGTGCGCGCTGTCGGAGACCACTGTCGAGAGCGGACGGCGGAAGAGGTGGGAGAGCGGTGATAGATTCGTCTCTCGGGGACTGCGGAGCGCGCGGAGAAGGGCGAGGCGAAGGATGGTGAGGGGAATGCGGGCCGTGGTGAGGCGAGTCGTGGGCCGAGTGCGGCGAGGAAGGCGAACGAAGCTCCTCGTGTTGCGTTGCGCGATGCCCTGAACTGCCTGCAGCGGAAGACGATGGCGTACGATGAGGGGAATAGTGCTCGACCTCCTTGTCGGCGAGCGGATGATGAAGCGGCGAGTGGTGTTCAACGGGCAACGGAATGCGCTCGTGTTCCTCGTCCTTCGGCGATATCGGATTTAGAGGCGGAGTCGAGAGAAAGGAGGCGGGTGTGAGGCGGCCCAGCGGAGGCGACTCGAGTTCTGCCTCCTCATCGCGAGTCCGGCTCTACGGCGGTCCCGGTGTTGTCAAAACACAAGTGCTATTGACTAGAGGCATCGCTGAGCTCACCGAGCGTCCCGACGACGACCGCAACGTGGTTTCGCCGGAGCGATCCCGCTGTTCGCCCTCGTCCGCCCGCAAGATGGGCGAGTTGTCCGTACTAGACGCATCGCGGTTCCAGACGTCGGCCGTGTTGAATGGTCGAGCGGCCGGTTCGAATCGCCTGTATCGCGAACCGCTGGCGGTACTGCTGAAGAAGGGCGAGCCGAACGAGCGAAAGACGGTTGGAGGGTCCGCATAGCCGCGTCGCGAGACCTTTGAAAGCGAACTTTGGTGCTGATGCGGAGGTCTGCAGGTTGCGAGTGAACAGCTGCAAGGGAAAGGTATGCAGGGAACGTGCGCACTGGATGTTTGTTCGAAAGGCAAGAAGGCGGACGCCGCTCTTCTGATGACTCCCGCCGTAGAGGTAGTGCGTGGCAGTAACAGATGCGGCGGACAGAGGGCAGAGGAAGCCGAGAGCGCAAAGCAGGGCGTAGTTGGCGTGGACTGCAGAACAAGGTTTCAGCTTTGAGGGCCGGAGCTTGACGCAACACGCACATTTGGAGAGGCCGTCACCCGTGAGTCCGGCCTGAAGGATAGTGATGATATAGGCGAGCGCTTGGAGAGTCGTTGTGAGCTGCAGGAAAAGCTTTCGATCAGTCCAACACGTTCGGGCTCGAGGAAGGGTGAGACGGGGCACAAAGATGAATGGCGCCTCGGCGCCGTCGACCACCGTGACGACCGTCGCAAAGAAGATCGTGAACGTCAAGCCAATGCGAGTACCGAGCGAGGCGAGCCTATCCAAAGCGAAGTTTGTCAGTCGTCACTCAAGCCCGTCAAGGCAGATGCAGGCGGCGCACGTATTCGGGCAGACTCCGCAGCATGTGCCCTCCTTTGCGACACACCACAGCTGTCGGTACGAGGTTATCTGGTATTCCCGAAGGTGAGAGAGGGAAGACGGACCTGCGCAGCCTTCGACGTCGCCTCTGTCGAACAGGTCTGAGCAAAGTAGGACAAGCCCATGATACGTGTACGGCAGGTGCAGAACAGCAAAGCAGCAAGCCAGAGAGACCTTCAAGGCATGCTCGCCCGGCCGATGAAGGCAAACAGCGAGACGAGAGCGAGCACGTTCAGGAGTACGCGTGTGCGCCATCTTCGGAGCCGTGGAGACTCCGGATGGGGCTGAACCAGAGTCTCACCGAACCGAGCGAGAGGAGGTCGACGAGGCGGCGAAGCGATGAAAGCGGCCGATTCGAGCGGCTTGTCCTCCGCCTACATGCATCCGTCGCACAGCGTGCAGCCTGTGCAGTCCTCGCCGACGCTTCTCCGAGTGCGGAAGCCAGCCAGACCCCCGCCCACGACCTCCGCGAGTTAGGACGACGAGCAGAACCTTGCATCGAGTTGGAACCGCGGGTCTCGCTGCTGCTGCCTTGTTCGATCCGTCAGACCAGTCTGGCGATGTCCAGCAGCGCTCCGGGCTCTTCAATGATGGTGGTGGTGGCGAGAAGAGTGCGAATTCGCTCTCTCGCTTCTCTCCTCCTCACTCGCTTTCGCTTCAACGGCTCTCGTTGGCTGGACTGCTACACTACATCGCTTGAATCAGCTGCATTCTGTCCTTCAGGCAACTCCCACGCTTGCCCGTGGCGTCGCTGGATCAGGAGCCCTTCGCTCGGACCCGTCCTCCTCAACGAAAGCCCTCCTCTCTCTCGCCTCGCCGCAACTCGAGGTGAGTGAGTCGCCTCCAAACGGGGACAGACTCAGGGTGCGAAGTGGGTATGGCGAGCGCGGAGATTGAGCGGGACTGGGCGGACGAGCCAGGACTGTTCTCCCGAGCTGACGAGCAACTTGGCTTTGTCCGCAGTCACGGCACACGAGAACCTCGCTTCGCCCGTCAAGACCCTCGCTCTCGAGCGAGACTTTGAGGCCGTTCGCCTCGACCGCCAGCATGTCGACCGAGAACGTCTCGCCCGAAGGACCTCCGGCAAGCCAGCCACTTAAGGGGCAGATTATCGACTCGCAGGGGACTATGGAGGCGAAGGGCGAGGCGAGCGAAGCGGAACGAGACGCCGAGGACTCGTTCTCCAGCCAGGACGACTCCTTCGCCTTTTCTTCGCAAGGCTCGATTGTCTACCGCGACAGCGAGACCAGCGGCGAGTTCGCACCTTCCACTTCCGTTGTCCAAGACCAGACCGGCGCCTCGAATGAGACGTTGACGAGCTACGCCGGCGTTCTTGGGGACCTTGCGGCTTTGACCGGACCGCAGGCGACACCTTCTGCTCGTTCCGTCTCGCTGCCGACTGCCATGCTTACGCACGCGCACAAGGAGACGACGCCTGAGCGCGATACGAACAACATCAATGAGGGTCACTCGCCGCGGAAACATTGGCTCAATCCGGCCGCCTCGTCCTTCACTTTCCGCTCCGTTTCGTTGCCCGCCTCGACTTCGGCCGGCTCGGTGCTCGACTGTAAGCTCGGCGAGATTCTCAAAACCGGGAAGGACTCACTGGGCAACTTGACGAACGAGGCCAAGGTCGCGCTCGGCGAGCTCGGCCTCCAACCTATCCCTTCGCTTCACGGTGCCCCCAAGTTCCCTTACGCCCGCAACCCTTCGTATATCTCTTCTATCTCCTCGTGTTTGCGGCAAAGGCTGATCTGGCACTATCTCGCAGCGGCGTCGACCTCTTCCACTTCTCGGTCGCTGAGGAGGATCCCGCTTTTATCGTGCGTCACTTCCCGCCTCCTTCGATGCACGTATGCTGACGCAAGACCCGATGCCACAGCCCCTCGAGCAAATGCCCGACTACCAGCCTCGCACAGTGCCGCTGCCTCTGCCCGGCAACTCTCGCTACACCCACCACGGTCGCCTCGCTCAGCAACGCAACATCTCGGCTCCTGCGACTCTCGCCTTCACCCACTTCATTCCAACGACGTCGTCGACGCCGCCAATCGCGCCCAAGACGGCACGTGCCGCATCGGCCCCGACGAGGAGGGGCGGACGCTTGAAGAAATCGCAGCCTGGAACGGCGCTCGCCTCGACCCATGGCTCTCCGCCAACTCACGCTCCGTCTGTTGAGTACATTGAGATCGTCGCGCTCGAACAAGCCCGCCTCGCCCAGCAAGTCCAGCACGCCCAGATCGCGCAAGCCCAGACCGAGAGTCGCCGGCAGACGTTCCAGCAGCTCGTCAACAACCCGCTCTGGCCTTTTGTCGGCAGCCAAATTCCTACCCACGTCTCCACGGCGGATGTCAGCAACAGCCCATTCGCTGCGACGCCATACCCAATCTCGACAACGCCGCTCCCGAATGCCATGCCGTCGCTCACACCCTCGACGATCGGCCGCCGTCCTAGCATTGTCATCGGCCCTGAAGGGCAGGTCAACGTCGTCGATTCGGGCACTTTCGACCAGTTCGCAATGCAGATGAACCTCGGATTCGGCCAACCTCCATCCACTTCGACTTTGTCGAGCAGGTCGACGAGCTGGCAGACGGACGCTTCGGTTTCTTCGCGGGTCTATGGTGGCGCGGCGGGAGAGACATACTACCCGTTGCACGACGAGGCGGAGGACGAGATGTTAGACGTCCCGCGTCCGCCGACTCGAGCCGAACAGCTCGCCCGCCGCACCCGTCCCGGCCATCGTCGCTCCACCAAGAGCACCGACATCACGCCTCAAGCTGCCCAGTCATATCTCGAGAAGGGAAGGCGCAGCTCCGCCGCCGCCTTCGTCCCTCATCCCGGCGTCAACCGCAAATCATCGCCCGCTCCGTCCACTTCTAGTTCGCGCAATGTGACGGGTCCTGCGAAGATGCCGCAGCCGCACGCTCGTCCTTCGCACAGCCGGCAATCTTCCTGCGTAGTGATCGCCGAAGACGCCCCAGCCGAACAGAAAATTCCGCCGCCGCCGCCGCCCCCGTCCGCCTCGCCGACCTCGTCGACTTCGTTCCCATCCTCCCGCAAGGCGCCGAAATCTCGTGCGTTCTCCGACATTGGCAACTCTGTCTCGTCGGCCAAGGTCACCTCGTACGCCGGCCAGCTCGACCAGCAGCCTCGTCACATCTCGAATCCGCCCGTCGTCCACAATAGGACGGTTCCGCAGGTCAAGCTCGAGCCGCCAACGCCGAAGAAGCGGTCCCGCAAGCAGAGCAAGGGAGCGAAGACGCCCTTCGTGCAGGTTGGGAAGGTTACCGACTCGCTCACAGCGCTCAACCTCGCTGCGTCGACGGAGCAGGGACGTTCGACGACGCCGTCGGCTACGAGCGAGGCGTACGTGACGGCGACCGAAGGCGATGGCGATGCGAATGCCGCAGGAGGTCCGGCGAGTCCGAAAGGGTGGTCGCGGAGGCGGAAGCGCAACAGCGCTGAAGGCGCCTCCGCCGGGCAGAACGACGCCTGAGTGGTCGAAAGGAAAGGACGGATCGCTTGACGGAAGGAGCTTGAGAGAATCGCTTGTTGTCCTTTTTTGCCTGTCTGCCTCCCGCTGTATCTCTGCAATAAGTCGCTTTTGCATGCTCGAATGAAGACAGGAAGAGCACGGAGGTTACAACAAGCATAGCTATTCATCGTCCCGCTTGGCAAGCTTGACTCGCAGCGGCATCTTGTTCCCGTCCGTCTCCTCGCCCACGACGAGCGGGCGGGTGACAATGATAGAGCGGTGCTCGACCTCAAAGTCGGGGTCGCGCAGCGAAAACTCAAAGTTGTCGATGAGGACCGAGAGGATGGCCTTGAGCTCGAGGACGGCGAACTGCGAGGAGGAGCGCATCAGCCGCGCGCCTTGTGCTCGAGAAAGCTGGACGACGTACCTTGTAGCCGATGCAAGACCTCGGACCGGCGAGGAACGTCAAGATCTGCGAGTAGACGCCCACTCCCCCCTCGATCTTCTTCCCCTCGCCGTTCTCGCTCTGCATCCACCGTTCAGGCTTGAACTCGCCCGCATCGTCACCAAAGATCTTCTTCGAGCGGTTCACAGCGAGGATGGGAATGAAGACAGTCTGGCCTTTCTTGATCGGGATGGACGAGATGAGGCGGTCGGGGTTGGAGCGCGACGGGACGGGCGTGCCGAGAGGGATGAAGTCGTCTTTGGCCGCGTGGCGGACGGTCGCCGAGACGGGCGCTTCGAGGCGGAGAATCTCGCGCTGCAAGAGAAGGGCCTTCAGCGAGAGCACGGCGGAAGGAACTGGGAAGAATGCGCACCGCAACGCCATCGAGATACGGCAACGCGTCGAGCTCCCTGCTCTCGAGCTCCTCCCTACCTTCGCTCCTCGCCTTGCGCCTCGCAGCACGAATCTCCTGCCTCAGCTTCTCCTGCGCCTCCGGCTGGCGCGAGAGGGTCAATAACGTCCAGGTGAGCGCGGTCGAGGTCGTCTCGTGGCCCGCAAGGAGGAAAGTCTGCAGTAAAGCTAATGTTAGCAGCCAGAGGATAGGTGGTCGAACGGGAAGCGAGCGCACGGTGAGTTGGCCACGCAACTCTGCCTGCGTCATCTTGGCCTTGCCTTCGCCCTGCGTTGACTTGACTGCGTGATCAAAGCAAGCTGGGCGTAAGCTTGTATACCAAGTAAACGGAGCAAACGGATACGCACGAAGGAGGGCGATCAAATCCTTCCCAGCCCTGACACTCTCGATCCCGTCCTTCTCGTCCGAGTCGTTCATCTTAAGCTGGATAATTTTGTCACTCTCGCTCTGGACCGTCCTGAACCCCTCGCGAACCTGTTTGAACCGCTCGTTCGGGACCCAGTCGGCAATCTTGAGGATGGGAAGTTTGCGGACGAAGAAACCGATCGTGCGTTGGAGCATGATGCGGTAGGGAGTGGGCTTGCGAGCGGCGGCGCGGGGGGAGAACATGGACGAGAAGGCGGCGCCGAGGGCG
This sequence comes from Rhodotorula sp. ZM1, assembly GCA_009806315.1. Classification (NCBI taxonomy): domain Eukaryota; kingdom Fungi; phylum Basidiomycota; class Microbotryomycetes; order Sporidiobolales; family Sporidiobolaceae; genus Rhodotorula; species Rhodotorula sp. ZM1. The sequence goes on along the minus strand of QYSD01000054.1, from coordinate 16,751 downwards.
TTGTTGTGCTGTGCGACGGCATCGAAGCGGTAACCGAAGCCGGCTGTCGCGAACAGGCGTCAGTGGACCCTCGAACAGGCCGACTCTGGAAACGCACCGTCGCCGATGATGTCAAGAGTAAGCCTGTTCAGCCAAGCAATCACGTTGACCAGCGCCTCGCCCTCTGGCTTCGTCTTCTGATACTCCTGCGCCTTCTCCTCGTCCTTCCACACCTTCTCATCGCTGTGTCCCTGTGCGACAAGGTCCTTCCAGACGTCTCGGAGCTCGTTGGCGTGCTCGAAGAACGACGGAACGAGTTCGCGGAGGTGAGCAGGGCCGAAAGAGGGGTTCATAATTCGGCGCTGACGGCGGTGGTCCTCGCCCTCGGCGAAGAGGACGCCCTTTCCGAGGATCAAGGCGAGGTCGCCGCGCACTTCCTCTGGTTTCGGGTAGTCGTACGCGTTCGAAAGGAGAACATGGTTCAAGGCCGTAGGGTCGAAGAGGAGGAGCCTCGTCTCGCCGAAGAACCCGCGGTACTGGACAACTCCGCCGTAGCGATCGTTCCACTCGATGTGGGGAGCGCCTGGCGGGTCCTGGAGAATGCGCTTGACATTCCCGTACAAGAGCGAGTCGGGTGGAGGGCCCGGGAGGTTGCGGAGGGGAGAGAGGCGGGGGAGGACGAGAGCGCAGCCGAGTAAGTAGGCTGCGTAACCAATCGCAGATCCCAGCACGAGTGCCCTGCGAACGAGATGAGTGCGTGGTCAGCTTCATCGCACAAGAGGTCACCGGTTGAGTGGGGCGGGAAGAGAGCGCACGCTGCTGAGAGGATCGGGTGCGCCCAGCCAAAGGCGAGAGCGTGCTCGACCTTGTCCATGCTCGACGACAGCGTTTGCGGGCGAGCGGGCGCAGGGAACGAGAGAAGCCGCGCAACTTCGCGTCGTCCTCGCTCATCGGGCTCACACAGTCACGACAGCAGCGTAGAGGCTATCTTTGGAGGCGCGCACTCGCGTTGACCGAGCGCTGACGAGGCTTGCCGTCGAGAGCGTGGGCAGTGCGTGCTAAGACGAGGATGAAACTGCCTCGGTTGTCCACTTCTTCGTTCTTTTAACTGTACTGCGATATGTCCCTCCTCCCCTGTTCACGCCAACTGGGCACTCTATTGAAGCGCTTAGTTGATTTTGAGGAGCTCGACCTGCGGGAAAAAGAGAGGCGATGTCAGCGAAGGAAAAGGATTTAAGGATAGCGAGACAAACGCACCTCGAAGACGAGGTCGGCGTTGGCGGGGATAACGTCGCCAGCCTGCGGGCGCAAAAAGCGTTAAGGCGGAGTCCTGGCCAAACCAGGCTATTGAAGAGACGAACTCCGCGGGCACCTGGAAGGAAGAGGGGAGGCCAGTCAGGTTGAGATGTCGCGGACAGGGAGAGAGAAGCGCACCGTAGCCGTAGTCAGAGGTGATGTGGAGCTTGGCCTGCGAGAAGAGGACGCCTAGTCAGTACCAAGGAGCTGGAGAGAGGACGGAAGGAGGTCGCACCTTCTGGCCGAGCGAGAGCTGGGGAACACCCTCGTCCCAGCCTGCGGGACAAGTTCTGGCAGCGTCAGATCACGTAGAATAACGTCGAGATGTCCTGTCGCAAACGGGTTCTCCTGTACGCACCGCGGATGACACGGCCGACACCGATAGCGGTCTGGAACGGCTGTCCGCGGTCGTACGACGAGTCAAACTTGCCGCCGGTCGAGGCGAGGGTGCCGTGGTAGTGCATGGTGACTGTGGGCCGGTTTCGCATGATCCGAGAGGGGTCCGTAAGGAACACCGAGCGAGAAAGCGAGGATAGCCAGACGACGCAAGCTGTTAGTTGCGTGGCTCTTCGGGCGACAAGCAAGCGGGATGCAACAGACCGGTGTCGCCCTTCTTGGGGAACTGCACGCGGGCGACAACGGGGTCAGTCGAGTAAATCTTGGCGAGGAGGAGGAAGGACGTACGTTCTGGCCGTCTCCGGGGCGGATAGTCTCGACAGTGACACTGCGGGCGGGAATCGAGTCTGTGAGCTCACCGTCGGGATGGCATCCCTCCCCATGCCCTGTAACGGCGTGAAAGATGGGGGTCGATGACGAGCGAGATGGAAGACCCACCCCATGTTGCGAGCTGTTGTAGAGAAGCTGCGAGTGATGGTGGCGACGTTGCGAGTGAGTACGCGCTGGAACATGCTGCCTGGCCGAGTCCTCGTGAACGCACTCGAGTTGAGCGAGATGGTGAAGGCGAACGAGCGACGAGCGAGGCTTTGGCGACGACGCTCTCGCTCAAACTCGCTGGCTGGACTATCGAGTGAACCAGTGAACGATGTCTGCATCGCCTGCACCCGCCAAGCAACTCTCGCCGTCGCCCGCGTCGTCTGCCTCGACTCCCGTCGTACCCGCAAAGAAACCCGCCGAACCTCCTGCAAAGCCGCGCAACCTGTTCTCAAAGTGTGTCATCCATTCTACCACAGCGTACTGAGGACTAGCATGAAGGCGACTCCGCGCAAAGAGCGGGTGAGACGGCGTGGAATCAAGGATGGACGACTGACTCCCTCGGTTGTCCTCCTGCAGCGACGGCTCGTTCCTCGAGCGGTTCAAGAAGAACACAGTACCAACGGCAGATCAGGAGAAGAAGGAGCGGGAAGAAATCCTTGCCCGGTGAGCCGTCCTTCCTCTCGTACTTCACGCCTGCGTTCTCCTCCTCGTTTGGCCTGGCTGGCCTCTTGAGAGCTGCTCGCACTCTTTTCCCACGCAGCGAGCGTACAGTAGGATTGTGACGCTCTAGGCGTCGCCCGGCTACCTGTTGTGACTGTACGCTGACCGTCAGACTCGCCCGCCTTCTCCCCCTCCGCCATCGTCGTCCCTCTCGTCGTGCTGACCCATTCTACGTCTACTCCTGCGCGGTCAACAGGAAAAAGGCTCTCGAAGAGCGATTGTGCGTTCTTCTCCTCCCATCCAACCGTTGCCTGGCGCTGACTTTGGCTCGAACAGCAAAAAGCGCGGCAAGCGACACGCCGACTCGACCGCCAACGCTCCCGCGGGCAAGAAAAAGAAGAAGGACGACGAGGAGGGCCTGACAGAGTACCAGAAGGAAGTGCGGCGGCTCGAGGCGCGCACGCTGAAGGATGAAGGTTACGGGGCGCGTGCTTTGCTCAAGTGATTCTCCATCTTCTCCACACATCCGCTTGCATGTTCCATCACTGCAGTCAGTCTGTAACGCTCCGTGTACTCTGTCCGTCGATGAGAAACAGAAAAGGTCTTTTACAGAACAGAGAAAAGAGAGTTTACTGCAAAGCCGCAGCGTCGTCCTTGGCAGACTTGACGACGAGGTCGGACAGGTCCGCCTGCGAGCCGATCTCTATGTTGTATGGCGATGCCTGCTCGAAGGATCTGCAAGAGGAGAAAAGCGCAGGTCAACACCTCTTCGGAGAGAGCCATTCAAGTACGAGAGCCCAACACTGCACGCACCCGACGTAGCGGATCCGGTTCATGACGGGCTTCGTCGCCGACTGGGTCAACAGCTTGGCGTCCGCCTGCTTCTTGACCAACTGGATGTGCTCGTCGTTGCGCTCCTTGTACTGGCTCCCGTCCACGCCAAAGTTGTGCGACAAGTAGCGCGACAACCAGTTGGGCGTTCGCTCATCGACTGCGTCCTCGACCTTCTGCAAGGCGTCGTCCGGCGAGTAGCGAGAGTAAAGGAAGGTGCCGACAGCGATGAGGGAGAGGTTGCGCCAGAACGGCTTGTTGAACGCTGCGGGCCCAGACGAGCAGGTCAGCACGGTCAGACAACACTCGCAGAGCACATTCAATGGCACACGCACTCTCTGGAGGGTAGTACTCTGTCTCGGCGGCCGAGTGAGCGTGGGTCGAGGCGGGTCGGCGGGACGCGAGCTGCTGCACCCGGCGTGCGGGCGCGCGGCGTGCCGCTGTCCGCGGGAGGAGCGCGAGAGCTGCCCGTGACATGGCGAGCGGGTGTGCGAGCGAGAGGTGGTGTGACAGCGGCGATGGTCGAGGGGGAGACGAGGGAGGTCCACCGTCGCACAAGCTGTGATGGCGCTCTGCGAAGCGGCAGAGTATCGTATCACACTCTCACAGAATTACTGGCGTCGAGAGCGAAGCAGTTCAGGCGATGCGAACCCTCACACGCATTTGAATCGTACACAGCCATTCACTATCATCCTACACCACCAGTGTCGCTGGGTTCGTCATCTCGAGCAGGCTGCGCAGTCGCATCGTCCGTGAGCCGGGTTGGCGCGTCGTGAGATCTGCTTCGGGTAGGCAGATCTCGGGTTGGCGGAGCAGGGCGGCGAGGGTTGTGGCGATGAGGGCTGTGCCGAGAATCTCCATGAGTACAAGCGCAGTTGACGACCAGGGACAGCGTCACGGCTCGAAACAGAAGGGTCACGCACGTCCAACCGGCGTTCTCGTCTGCTCCAGCCTTGCGATAATCCCCTGCACGCTCGCCCTCCACCGCTGCACCTCCTCACTGTCATACACACCGCGAAGCTGTCGGATCGCGATCTCGCGCAGGAAAGTGCGGCCTGCGACACCCCAACAGAACGTGAGGAACGGCGGGATCTGGCGCGGGTGGAACGAGGCGCCTGGATGGCGCGAGTCGTATCAGCGCGGAGCTCGATGGGACGAGAAGCACGAGAACGCACTGTTCAAGACCTGCATGTTGGCGACGATGTTGTCGGCCGCCTCGGTACACTTGACCATACTCGGATCGCCATCCTCGCTCGTGCAGAACCGTTCGTGGAGCAAGACGACACTCGTCGCGACGAGCGAGGGGCAGAGGAAGGCTTCGGGCTCGAGGAGGGTGACGAGTTGGGCGGGCGCTTTGCGACCGAAGTTCTCCAGCGCGGCTTCGAGTTTCATGAACGCAGGTCTGCAGGAGCGCAAGCATGAGTGCCAGAGATGAGCAGGGCGCAACACCCAAACTCACGACGAGCGGATCTTGGGAAAGTCAGCCGGGTTGAGAGGTTGCCGGTCAGGCGTTGCATTCGCCAGCGCCGAAGTTCCTGCGCAAGCGGCATCAGTTCCTCTTCCAGCTCATGGAGTGACAAAAAAGGACGCACGATGTACGAATGTGCAGACTCTGTTCATCAGGACCGTGACCTTGAGGTTTATCTGGACGAGCCGGACGAGGTGGGGCGGGTTCGTGACGAAGAAGGAGGGGCTGTGAAGGTAGAGCGCCTCTCGGTCTTGCGCGTCGTCCTGCAGGTCAACCCATCAGCGCCAACACGCTGCAAGAGAGCGCGGGGATATGAAGACGCACGCCTCGAGGTCCAGCGGCGGGGAGAAGGACCGTCACGTCTCGCTCATCGATACAGCACGCCCAGCCCTGCAACAAGGTCTCCCTCACAGATCAGCCACTGTCTCGACACATCGCGCGAGGACCGAACAAGCAAACAAGCTCAACGCACTGTCGAAGCCATCGAAAAGGTCTCGCAAGTCCAAGCAAACCACCACGCGACTGCCCTCTCCTGCGCTTCTTCCTCGTCCCTCGGCGGCGGCAGGAGCGTGCGCTGCGCGAGGAATGACCCGACGGGTAGGTCGGCCGTGCCGGGGTGGTCGTGATTTAGCCCGAGGGAGGTGCAGATTCGGACAGCGGTTGCGGTGTCTATATAGCCGCGGGAGAAGCTGCGAGATGGAGGCGATCAGCTAAGGACGTCGGGAGGGAGAACATTGTGACACACCGCCCGTGGTAGAGGTTCAAGCAGGCGAACAACACGGCCGCCTGGGCGACCTGCAACAAATTCGACTCGGACCTGAACCCAAGCGGGATCAACACGTCCGCCAAATCCGCATGATACACCGCCGGACTCTGTCCCTCGGGCCAGTACCGCTCTTCGCCCTGCCACGGCTCGTCACCTGCGAGGTCAGTCGCCGTAGCAACCATTGCATGGAGGAGGCATTTGGCGGGGTAGTCCGGGTGGTTGGGCGGGTGGGAAAAGCCTTCGAGGAAGCGCCGGCGGTTGATCAAGTCGATTGCTTCGTGGGGGACGTCGAAAAATGTGTTGACGAGGCGCGAGAGGGTCGGGTAGGAAGGCAGGCGCGGACCTTCGGGTATCAGCATGGGCGGGACAGAGTCGAAGGGGAGCAAGGGCGGGTCGCGCAGGAAGGTGGTTTCCGGATTTTGCTGAGGAGGCGGAGGAGCGGCAGGGGGGAGAGGCTGCGGGAGAGCTGGAGGGACGGGAGCGGCGGACGTTGCAGCAGTCGGCGGATGAGTAAAGTGGTAATGTGGCTGTTCGTGCGTCTGAAGTGGCAGCGTGTGTGTGCCGAGGCCAGGCAGGGCGGGCGGAGGACCCGCATAAGGCTGGTGCGCAGGAAACGGCTGCACTGAGAGGCCGAGGTGATGTTGAAGGCGAGACTGATCAGGAAGTGCAGAGTAATGACTTGTCGCCGCGACGAGCGAGTTAAATGGCGGGAGAACCTGAGTCGAGTTGGACGTCGAGGCGAACGAATCGAAGGGCAGAGTCGGATCGCGGAGGGGATTGGGTGGGATGCTCGGTGTACTGCCCCGAGAGACGGTCGGGATGCCCGTCGCGGTTGGCGAAGGCGACCCTTGCGGCGACGAGACTTCAGCAAGTCGCCGTTCGAGCGCCGCGATCTTTGCCTCGAGCGCCGCGACCTTTCCACCGCCGACTGGCTTCCTCCGCTCCTCCTCCGAGTTGAAGTCACATTTGATCGTCGAGACGTCCCTGCAACGCCGGCGAAAGAAGCAAAGTCGGCAAACAGCGAAATGGAATCGTGCGGGTCCTCAGGGGTAGGATGCGCAGCGGCGACGACGCACTGTCCACTTCTCGCTGCGAGCGCTACGCAGGGTCCGCAAACGGGCTGTACGGCATCGCATCTGCTCGAGAGACAGCCGCATCAGCATGCATCGACCGGCGTTGTTGAATTTGGACGAGGGAGGGCAAACACACTTGACCTTGCGCTTGCGGCAGCTCAGGCAGGCCTAGCGGGTGTTCGAGGGTCAGCCTGCATCGCTTCGAGTCACTTCGACGCGGTTCGCACGCACCCTGCCCCTGCCGAGCGTCGGTGCGGGCCTCGCTCCTGTACCAGCGACCTGGACGACCGGCGACGAGGTGCGCGAGTGCATGCGGTCTGCGGGCATCCTTGCTGAGCGCAGGAGTTGCACAGCGACAGGTCAGCGTGTCTAGCGAAGCACTGCGAGGATGTTTTCCAGCGACCCTTCGTCGTCGCCCCGTCTCATCGACTTCGGAGTCGCCAAATCGAGGGGGCTCCACCTCGTCTCCGCTTCTGCCTCGCTCAAGTGTCTGGAAGCGATGGCACACCCGCGCACGGCCTGGAAACCGCACAAGGGCGCCGTCGGAGTCGTCACGGGCGCAGGTTGGGGCGGAATCGGCTTCGAAGTCGCTCTCCACCTCGTCCAGCAGGGCGTCCATGTCACCCTCGCAGACATCTCGCAGGAGGCGCTCGAACAGGCTCGCAGGCACCTCGTCGAGCATGGCATCGCAGAGGACGCTTTCGAGACCAGGCTCGCAGACGTCGCGAACCCGGACGACATGCGCGAGTTGGCAGACTCGGTGTTCGCGGCAAACGGCAGGGTCGACTTCCTCCACCTGAACGCTGGGAGGGGCGGCAGCGTCAGGGCGTATGGCGACGACATTGTCCCCGAGTGGCACGACATCTTTGCCGTCAACTTGTTCGGCGTCGTCAATGGGACACAGGCGTTTGTCGACCGCATGGTCGCCCAGGTGCGTCTCGTGTCTCCTCCTACATGCTAAAGATGTATCCCACGAACTTCTCTTCTCGCAGGATTCGCCGGCTGCTCTCGTCATCACCGGCTCGAAGCAGGGCATCACTTGTCCGCCCGGAACTTCGGCCGCCTACAACGCTTCCAAAGCTGTGCGTGCGCGTCCTGTCCAGCACCGACACTTGCCACAGCGTGTTCTCTTTGGAAGTAGTCTTATTGACACACCTTGGTTTGCAGGCCGTCAAAGCGCTTGCCGAAGCGCTCTCGCACCAGCTCCTCCCGACGCAAGTTTCTGTCCACCTCCTTGTCCCCGGCTACACCTACACAAAGATCACCACCGGCACCTCCTCCTCCTCCTACGACCCCTCCGCCAAACCCGCCGCTGCCTGGTCCCCCGCCCAAGTCTCCTCCTACCTCTTCTCGCGCATCACAGCCTCGGCAGACGACTTCTACGTCATTTGCCCGGATAATGACGTGAGTTGGGAGTTGGACAAGGCGAGGATGCAGTGGGCCTTAGAGGATATCTTGGAGGGAAGGCCGGCATTGTCGAGATGGCATCCGGATTGGGAGGAGAAGCACAAGGCTTGGGTAAAGGAGAAGCTGGCGAAGAAGTGAGGTGACAGAACGGTTGAGCATGGATTGGCACCACCAAGTGAACGTAACCTCGAAGCGAGGCCAGAGGGTCGACCGAGAGGTTTACGGTTATGCGTTCGTGCAGCGCGCTTCTTCGCATCCGCCGCATTCGTTTGGGGAATCGTCGATCCACCCGAACGAGCACGGAGGGATCGCTCGGAGTTGGCAGGTCTTCAAGCTCTTGTCTTCCGTTCTTCTCTTGCTCGCCATTTGCACTGGCCGTCGCTCTTCTGTCAGCGAGTCGAGACGGAGGAAAGCACTGTTGATCCTATTCTTTTGCACAAGGTCGAGCTTCGAGGCTAGCGACTTCCGTTGCTTCTCAAGCGATATCTGGCGCCGGTCCCTCTTTTGCGTACGCACTCACCGCCGTATTTCCTCGCTCTTGTCACGCTGTTCACAAGCTGCTTCCCAGCTCAATTTCCCGCCAAACGAAGAGATTCGCAACTCGGCAACGTCGAATCCGGTCCGTCCTCCTCTCAGTCCCGCCGCAAGTCCCGCCCCAATCAGCTTTCCCTCTGCATACGCATGCCCCTTTCCCGCATCGTTGGCGATCCGTTAACCAGAGAATTGTCATGCGGTTTGTCCACCTTGGTAGTGTTCGCCGCCGAGACGGTGTCGAAGGGTGTGAGCGTCGCTGGCAGGATCGCCAGGGGCGCAGAACGTCGATGCACGGGCACATGTCGGTCATTGCGAGTGAAGGAGAGGAAGAGAGAGCGGAGGGTGGGATGCGCTCATCGCCTCGTCCGTGCGGTCGCATCGAAATGGAGACCTTCACAATTTGCGATTACTACTGCTCGACGACGAGTACGAGCGACGAGGAAGACTGTTTGAAGTACGAGAGCGAGACAGGGACGCCCAAATAAGGCGAGGATATAATGAAAGTATTGCAATGCGGCTATGGAGGGGACAGACGACGGCGTCGTTCTGACCAAAGCTCCTACTCAAGGCTCCTTGCTTCTTGTCCGCCATTCTGCAAGAGCGGCGTCCGCTCGCCTCCTCTGATCGCGAGGTTACCTGTTCTGAGCCGGCTGTGCCCCCGAACAGGCGTGTTCGCACCGCTACCGCTTGCAACACGCCGTTCGGGAACACCGCCGCCGCGAAGCTTGACCTTGTCAAAGCCTGAAGGAGCAGTGCCTGGCATGGGCGTATTCCGTCCCTCGGTCGAGAAGTTGCTGTCGGGGACGCCGTTCGGGCCGAGGAATTCTGCCGTATTGTGTCGTCGGGCTTGGCGGCGTCGCTCGATGACGCCTGAAGTGCACGCGTCAGTGGAAACAGCCATGAAGGCGAGCAAGAGGAACGCACCGGCGATGAGCGGAGCGAGCTTGCCGTTCCCAGAAGCAGGTTTTCGTGCCGGCGCGCGAACGACCTTGGTCTTGGCGTGAATGTCCTGAGCAAATACGTCCATCAAGATCAACTTCGGCGTGATAGCCAGAGGGCGCGAGTTGGGATACGAGACCGCTGCTCACGATATACAGGTCGGTTTCGTCGACGATCTGTTGGAGGGGCAAAGATCAGCTTGATCGGCTGAGAAATGATCTGCTTTGACTAACCTCCTCGCCAATCATCTCCTCAATCACGTCTTCGAGACTGACGAGACCAAGTGCGCCGCCTGGTTCTCCGGGAGTCTGCGAAAAGCCAACGGTCAGCGCGAGTACAGCTGTGCGAGGCATCGCCACGTTACGCACAGTCGAGACGAGCAAGATGTGCGAGCGACCTTGCTGGAAGTAGTTGAGGACGTCGAGGCAGGTCGAGTCTGGTCCGGTTTCGGGCAGGACGGAGAGGGCGAAGTCGCCGATTTGTCTGCAGGATGAGAGGGGTCCATATGCTTCGGCGCCAGCGACAGAGAATGTATGCGGCACGCACTTCTCGTCTTCAGGGTCGTACGAGATGAGCTGCGCGCGGGATTGGATACTGTCAGCGTCGCAACCGCGTCAGCGAAGCGGCAACGAACCTTCTTGACGACTAGATGCCGAGCGTTTTGGGTTAGTTCGCTGCAGGAAGGCCTTGAGGGAGGAGCGCAACTCACTGAGCATGCCGATGAAATCTGTCGAGTGGCCAGGTACGTGGACAGGGATGCGGCTGTGACCAGAGGCGAGGATCTGCGCGTCGGCGTCGTCAGCACGAGACTAAAAGGGAAGCAGCAGGATCGACACGCACGTGGTCGACCATCGTATGATCAAGCTTCGTGTCGGAAGGAAGGGAGAAGATGTCTTCGTGGCGAGAGTGCTGTCAGCATAGGATTGCGCGGGTACTAGCTGGATCCCAAACTCACCCTCAAGGGGCGTCATGATGTCCGAGACGCTTTTGTCGCCAAGTCTGCGCAGGTACAGGTCAGCTCCGTCGCATGCGAAGCGCGAGCGAAAACACCTACTCTAGTACTGATGAGATAATCGTCACCTCGTCGTCGTTGAGTGTCTCCTCGCCGAATTCTGCGAAAGCTGAGCGTGAGCACCGCTTCCCGCCCCCAGCTCGGCTCCTTAGCCAACTCACGCTTGTGCAACCCAACGAACGTCTTAAGCTCGGCTTTCTTGTACGTGACGCCCTGTTCCTCGCCGAGGAGACGGTCGAGCAGCTTCGCGATCGGGTAGGCGATGGGGAATTCGAGGTACATGAGGGCGAGAACGAAGGGAGCGGCTTTGGCTCCGATGCGGAGACCGTAGCGAGCGCATACCGCTGTTCGTTCGTCCGATATGTCGTCAGCTCGAGCGATGGAAAGCTGAGGGAGCTCAACGGACATTGGGGGATGACCTCGCCAAAGATGACGATCAGGGTCGTGGACAGCACAACAGCTCCAACGCCTCCGCCGAGAATTGAGTCCAGGAATATAGCTGCGAGCGGAAGTGTCAGGAGTGGCATCGCGGCGCGGAGGAGGTGGGATGGACTCACGAAGGGACTCGTTCACAACGACGTTCGAGAGCAACAAGACAACTAGAACCCAATGGCGACCCTTCTCGAGTAGCTTCATGACCTTTGCCGCATCTCGTCGCTCCTCATCGTCGCCGGACGTAGACAAGACTGCGGGGAAGGGACGTCAGCGAGCGTGCTAGAATCTGCGGTTCAGGCCGGCCACGTACCTTGCAAGTTGACCAGGTCCAAGCCCATCAAACCGAGTGTAAGACCCGCGAAGACGCCTCCGAGCAGCACCAGGACGGCGCTCAGAGCGAGCTTCCACCAGAACGCTGCGAAGCCGATCGAGGCAGGAGATCAGCTTCTTCGGGAGAAGGAGAGGCGCTGAGCATACGAGGCCGCACCTGACGATCCCGGCTCTGTCTCTGGTGGTTCACCTCCTGGCAAGGATGCGCCCATATCCTCGTAGCCTGCTCCCAAGACGATGGCGGCCGCCGGGGCAGCATAGGTCCGCACGACTCGGGGAACGAGGAAGGCTAGCTGTAACAGCCCGGCACTTCGTGTTGGATACAGTCGGATGCCGGTCATTGTCCGTGGCTGGATTCACGAGCGACGAGAGCGAGTTGGACGCGTGCTGGGAGGTTGAACTGATGACGGAGTGTTGGGCGGCGAGGAAGTTGGCGAGGGGAGGCCCCTCGATTGTGTGTATCCTTTGCCTTTGTTCGGCGGTTCGAGCAGTCTCCAGGCAAGCAGCAGTCGTCGAGCGAAGGGTCCGAGGAGGAGAGGCTGCGAGCGATCACCAGGCTGGCACGTTTTCGCGATAATCTCGTCATACTATTGGACTTAGCTGGCGAGAACAAAGACAAATGTGTTACAACAACTGCACAGAAACGAAGGTACCGAAAGGAGAGTGGTGAGGCGGAGCGGACGGGTCGTTCAGAGAGCCGCCTGCCTCTTTTCCGCCCAGAAATCGCTCGCCGGCTTGTCGCTCTGGAAAGACGTGTATTCGATGACCTGTACAGCGAGCGATCAGAGGTTGGCGCAGTGGAGGAAGACCGGAGTAGGACTAACCTGGGGAGCGATGGTCGAGCAGTGGGCGAAGACGCGAACGGAGACTGCGAAGGACGAGGTGTCAGTGCGTCTGTGCAACGGGTCCGCCGCGAACTCAACATACCAGTCTTATTGTCGCGACGGCTGAACGAAAGGAGAGCGAGTCAGCTCCGGTTCGCGGAGGGGAGCGCGACACGGACGCACTTCTTGCCTTCTCTCCTGAACTTCGACAGCCGGTCGACAAACTCCCACAGTCTGCCCTCCGGCGCAATCGTCCCGTCTGCTTGTCGCCGGGGCACCCAGTCGGGGTGAAGCGCCATGAGCGGGACAGACGCCGGCTTCTTCGGCAGCTTGGGCTTGCCGTCCTTGCCGATCTTGGCGATGGAGGCGTTCGCGGCGTTCGAGGTGGAGCGGCGGGTGAGCAAGACGCCGACATCAACCATGCGCTGGAAGGCGTTGAGGAGTGTCGCTGCAGGCAGAGTCGACGTTAGCGTCCTCCGCATCTGACCTCAACAGGCTGCCCCACGCACCCTGGTTGACCGCCTCGAGGTAGCTGACGTCCCCTTGCGCGAAGAGCGTCTTGGCGAGTAGCTGCGCGCTGGCCTGGAAGGCCTTCTCAGCGTACCATGCGACCGGCTCTTCGGCGGAAGGAGGTGGACTTGTCGGCGCGAGGGCGAAGAGCGAGACGGCGGCGAGCCAATCTGAAACACGTATGGTATCAGTAGTCTGTTACTCGTTCCCAAAGACGACGCGACGGCGCTCTTTGCGCTGGAGGCGTCGCATCGCGTAAGGACCGCAGACTTACAAGTCTCGATAAACGGCCAGATGAGGAAGCAGAAGAAGTCAAAATTGTTCCGTCCTGCCGCGCGCTCTTTCGGGTTGAGCCCCATGAGCTCTCCTTCGGTAAGGATGACCTCGTCGTCCTCGAGCGCAACGATGGTCTTGTCCGAGTTCGCCTCGAGCCCGTCCGGTGGGTAGACAAACTCGTTCGACAGGAGGCGCGAGATGAAGTGCAGCTCGCGGATGACTTCGGCGCGCTCCATTCGCTGCGAGGGTGCCGCGCCGCCGGCCTTGACGCGGGTATAGAGGACGGCGCAGAGCATCGCCTCTTCGACGAAGAGGTGGATGGTCTGGTTGCGCCAGAACGAGAGCTCGAAGCGGCTGATGGGATAGTAGGTCGACTCGATGAGGTCCGTTTGTTCGCCGATCAAGTCCTTGAGGAACTCGAGGGCGCTGCAGGTCGTACGAGTCAGCCGCGAGCTTGCGGGTATTCATTAGCGCGACGACCCACCGCTCGACGACCTCTTCGGGCGACATGTCACCGAAGTCTGCCACCCTGCCGCCTCGCGCCTCGATCGCCTTCTTCAGCCAGACGACTCGCGAGACCAGCTCGCTCTTGCCGACACCCTGCGAAGTGGGTCTCGTCAGCATCGTGTGAGGGACAAACAAACGAACAGAACGCACGCGACCACGGATCGTCAACATGACGGTACCGACGAGACCAGCGGGCATAATTACGCTGCGTGAAAAAGAGCGTCAGATCCCCTCTTCCCCCCCATTCAACTCCCGGCGCACTCACGCGCAGTCATTGATACCCGCCAACACCTCATATCCAAGCGCTCTCAACAAGACCGACTGGTCGTTCTTGATCCCCGTCCCGCCGAGCGGCGAAGTAGTCGACGTGCTTCGCCGCTTCTTCTGCTCGTCGAGCCAGCCGCGGAGAGAGAAAGGTTCCTGGAAGCGTACGTCGATGCGGCCGAGTTGGAGCTGGACGACGCGGGTGTTGAGGAGGAGACCGGTGAGACTGGAAATGGGCGAGGTCAGCGGCGTTGGAAGAGCTCAGTAGGCGAGTTGGCGCACGTCTCCTTCTCCTTCGGGTTTCCTAGCAGCTCATTGACGTAGGACTCCGTCTCGATGACCTGTGAAAGCGGTACATCAGCCTGAGATCGCAACGTCTGACGGAAGAAACGACTCGCCTTGTCGTACTGCAGCGAAATGGGGCAGACCCAGACGTCCTCCGTCCTACCGTTCTCGAGCGCCTCGAGGACGTACTTGAGAATGCCGAGTTTGGGAGGGAGTAGTTTGCCGGTTCGGCTGCGGGTTCCTTCGATGAAGCATTCAACTGCGATGCTTCACTCGTCAGTTCCGGCGCCTCCTTGGAGACGAGACTAGAGAAACAAAGGTACTGTTTTTGCCATTCTCGAGCAACTGCTCGATATACTCCTTCACAACAGTCGAATACAGCGGGTCGTCGCCAAACGAGCGCCGGATGAAGACCGCGCCGCACTTGGCGAGTGTCGGGCCAACGACAGGCATGTTGAGGTTCTCGCCGGCGATGATGTGAGGGAGGGAAAGGCCGAGGCGGAAAAAGAGCCAGGAGATGGCTGCGGGCGAGAGGAGGCGTTAGTTCGCCCGTCACGAGCGCAATTAACTCGAGAGCCGCACTGAGGTAGTCCTGCAGATGCAAATGCCGTCAGAGAATTGGCGAGTGAAGGAAAGTGAGCAGCCAAACTCACAATGTGCGACTTATGGCAGGGCAGGATAAGGAGCGACTGCTTCTTCGACGCGGCCATCTGGGCAACCTCCTTGAACCGCGCGTACTCGGGTATACTGATCTCGAGACCTTGGTGGTACATGCGGACGAGGATGTTGTTGACGAGGGCCTGCGAACGAGGGAAAGGTCAGTTCCGGTTCATTAAGAACGGTGAGGGAGAACGCCACGCACGCCGAATCCCCGCAAGAACCTAACGTTGTCCATCTTCGCCACGAGACCCTCAGACAACCGTCTCGCCTCCGTTTTGAGCTCCTCCTGGACCTGTCTCCGCTTCTTCTCCTTCTCCGGTCCTTCAGGCAGCCCCAATCCTGCGAGTCGCTTCTCCGTCACTTCCTGGATCCGCTTGTTGACCTGCTTGGACGCAAGGATCCCGCGGATGCAGTCGTCCGAGTAGCCTGGGTAAAAGACTCGTCCGCCGATATAGTCGGTGTAAGAGCGCCAGCCTGTCCCGGACGCCCAGAGCGAGAGCTGCTTCGAGAACTACGTGTACAAATAATATTGTGTCAGCGCGGTACAAGCTGTGCAAAGGAAGAAGCGCGCGCACCTCTATTGGATCCGCGCGCAAGTGCGCCTGATGGTTCTCAACCAAGTTCCGCTGGTCTCCGTTCCCGACCCTCTTCTTCTCATGCGCAACAATGCCCACCGCGTTCTCCTCCTGCACGAG
Organism: Rhodotorula sp. ZM1; assembly: GCA_009806315.1. NCBI lineage: Eukaryota > Fungi > Basidiomycota > Microbotryomycetes > Sporidiobolales > Sporidiobolaceae > Rhodotorula > Rhodotorula sp. ZM1. Next base: position 1,286 of record QYSD01000054.1, on the reverse strand, counting down.
GATTGGCTGGAGCGCCACGAGTCCGGGTTCGACAATCGTCACGACCGTCGGAGGGCGAGTCCGCGGTTCAAAGTCGACGCCGAGGAGGGCTTCGGGGTCGTCTGGGCCGAGAGTGGCGAGCGACGCAGAGTGCCGCTGTTTGCGTTTGTCGGCGGCTGTCATCGTGGCGCGTGTGGGTGTGCACACGGTCGAGGATGATTCGGGAGTTTGGGGAGGGGTGGGGAAGAAGGGGAGCGAGCGGAGAGAGGCGGACAGCAAGTGCAGCAGCCCTGGCTGGGTCTGTAGCGGTACAAGAGACGGTCTAGCAATGACAGCACGGCGAGCGAAGGCGAGCGGTGGCGATGAGAGCGAGCAGGGGATCGTCCGGCAACTTCGCAAGGTTCCGTCGACACCGGCAATCTCTTGCAGCGGCAGAATGGGTTTCAGCGCCACGAAGAGAGAAACTGGATGCGCGTGCTGTTACTAGCAGACGAACCGGAGCGAGGCAGGGATGTGCTTCCCCTGTCTCTCCCGAGACAGAGGAGCCAATCCCACGGCAGCAACGCGGTATCAAATTCAGAAGCGAGACGGCGAGCGACGGGCATCGTCTGGCGGGGCAAGCAAGCGTCTCCCGAGCGAATGGAACGAAGACGGAAGAGACGATACAGGGCAAGCCTCGTTGCAAGCCAACTCCCGCCCAAGCTACACGAGCCCTCCCTCCGATCCTACCGAGGACGACCCTGCTCCACCACGCTGCACGACCGACGAAGGACGGAAGGCGAGGCGGAGGGCGAGTATCGACGACGACGAGAAAGAGGGGAATGGAACAGGTTCAGAAAGGCACGCATCCGCCGCGCTGCGCCGTACAGCCTCTGGTCCGGGAAACGGACGGCAGAGGCACGACAACCCAAGCCTCGGGAACGAGGGGGCGGTACGGGCGAGCTCAAGGTCATCGAGGGGTCGCCTCGCACCGGGGACGGGGCGAAGGCGACCCGTGGTTCTCGCTTGGATGGGGATGCGCCCGATCGCTCATCGCGACCTGCAAACAGTGTAGCTCGTTTGAGAGAGCAAGACAACTCGGATAGAAACCTGCGCGTGCGACGGAAGAGTCAGTTTGCGTGCTCGACGGCTGAGGAGGGATGATGGACGCACTGTATAGAGATCCTGACTGACTGCAAAGGCGTCGATACAAAGCAATGCGGGTGTCAGCAAGCAGACACTCGTGCCAGTTGGCTCAGGAGTGGACGGACGTGTGGTCTTGACGAGAAAGAGAGACGCGCGAGCACGCCGCCCGTTTTGTGCTCGCC